>QEPC01014454.1:1362205-1390412 GCA_003113815.1 Sphenodon punctatus
ATTGGGAAGGGGGGAGGCAGACAGTTTTGTTTCTTGCTGCATCCGCCTCACCACAAGCCCCATTGGCTCCATACAGCCTAGCCCGTGGCCAATCACAGACTGCGAAGCCAGTGGTCTGAGGTGAAAAGGGATGGTGATTCGGCAGACTGGCTGCTACTCCAAGCCAGTCTCCACCCTCCATCCCTGGTGCCTGGAAGTCTGCTCCTCAGCTGAGTCAGATGACTCCCCCTCCCTGCTACGTTTGGTCTTCGAGTGACCTGACTGTAGACCACGTTTTAGTCACCCGAACTCAACCGAACGCTATCCGAACTGACTGAAGTGTTCGGCCATTTTGATGTTCGGAATTGAGTTTGGTTCAGTATGTTCGGGTTTGGGTTCGATCGTCCGAACAGGCCAAGTTCAGGCCGAACTCCAAACTTCCGAACTGCATTCGCCCATCCCTAGTTCTGGAGACAGTCAGGGCCACCTCTTGTGAACTAGACCCATGCCCGTCATAGCTGGTGAAGGCCTGCTGGGAGACGTTGGGACTGTTACTGGCTGGGGTGGTCAGGTCCTCCCTTCAGGAGGGCAGAGTGCTGGGCTGTCTTAAAGAGGTGGTGGTGCGGCCTCTGCTCAAGAAACCATATTAATCAAAAGTTATAACAAAATAGACAAATACAATTAACTTAAAACCATCAATAACAGGACACACAATCAGAATTCAAAGAACATGTTATAAGAGACTAAGGATAACACCTTAACACGATCATTAAACAAAATCAACCCGTGGTCATTCATCTAGTTATTTTTTGACCTTCCCTTTATAGGGAAGGTTATTGAGTGGATGGTGGCTCAGCAGCTGCAGGAGCATTTGAGCCATGTCGGTTTTCTTGAGTCTGGTTTTCATCCAGGTTATGGCACTGAGACTGAGCTTGTGGCATTGGTTGATGAGTTTCGCCATGAATTTATTGGATCAGGGTCGCTCGACCCAGCTTATTCTATTAGATCTGTTGGTGGTGTTTGATACCATTGACCATGAGATGTTGGTGACATGCCTGTGGGACCAGGCCAGGATGGTTCTTGAATGGTTCTGTTCCTTCCTGGCCAGAAGAACTTGGGACGTGCATGTTGTTTTTGTTATTACAATAACGATAGTAGTGTCATTTTCATTATCCTTATTGCAATAACGAAATGACAAATAATAATAATGAAAACAGAAATGAAAATGACTTGTTTTGAAATAATGGGATAAAACTGAAAATGTATTTCTGACTATAACTTTTTTTTTCTTATTCATGTTTAATTAAACTTGGGGAGATCGTACCTCCAATGGAGGGTACTATGGATTCCAATTTTCGAAAAGATAAAGGATACTGATTTTAGAAGCAATTGAATGTTGTGAGTCTAAGAAAAGCTCCATGCACATTCATGTCTACAACTTCTTTATCATCCCTTCAATTTGCATGAAATCTGTGAATATTGTGTCCCTCCATAGGACCAACACTCCTGCCAAGTTTCAGAAAGATTGGATAAAGGGTCCTGATGGTGTAATACATTAACTTGAAAATACATTTCGAGCTGTAACATTTTTATATTCCATTATGTGTACAAGTCATTCGGCAGGAATGTATCACATACCTTTCCTGTCATCTCTGACAAACTACAGGACAATTTGATAAAGGGCTCCAATTTTATAAGCAATTGAAATTGTCCACTTGGACACCATTATTCAGATAAATAGCAGCACATGCAGTGCCAGTCAGAGGCAGGCACCTGGAATGGCAGGTGGAGGGAGGATGTGGAGCAAACCAAAAGACTGACAGGCACATTCACTGGCCAATTACTGCGTGCTTTTAGCTTTACAGGACCAATCGGTAGTGGCTTTGCGGCGGGCATAGGGGGCGGCCCTCAGGTGGCTATAGAAGGAACATCATTGGGACTTTGGGGATAGCATCCCAGCAATCAGGAAACATTGTTTACACATCCAGCTGGGCAATTATCATCACAATCACATCCTGCAGCACTGTGACAGAGGACATAAGAGAATCTCTAGTTGGCTCTTTCCTAAACAGATGCTTCTGACTTCCCAGCAGCAAGTAGGGGAGAGATGTTTGGATGGTCACAGCACAGAATGAGGATATTTGGTTGACATTTCTGCTGGTCAATGGCATCACAGTCTAATCTTATACCACAGTGACATGTAAGAGAATCCCTGGCATAGGCTCCTTCTCTGCATATGCTGTTCAGGCATATAAAATTGGGACCCTTTATCACATCTTTCTGATATTTGGCAAAGATGATCGGGAAAATGTGATATACAGTCCTGCAAAATATCATGTATACTGGTTGGACTACAAAGATGTTACAGCCAGACATACATTAATAAGTTAATTGCTTATACCACCAGGACCCTTTGTCCAATCCTTCTGACAATTGGCAGATTTAGTAAATATGTGAAGGGTATAAATGTGTCAAGTTTCATCTACATTAAATGTGAGGCAAAGAAGTTACTAAGGATCTATATGAAGACTTTTGCAAAATAATAATAATTATTATTATTAATATTATTAACAAACATTTATAGAGCACCAGCAGTGTACCTGGCACTTTACAAAGTAATAAAAAAGACACGGTCCCTGCCCCTAGGGCTTACAATCTGAGAGACAGGAGCTGGGGGAGAGACTTAGGAAGGGGAACAGAGGGAGAGACAAGGGGTCTAACATTCATGAAGATGCGAGGTCTCAAGTGCACGTACTTGGCTTGGTTACGATGAGAATGACAGCAGGCAGGTCCATGTTGCAAGGATAAGGGTAAACCGATCGTAGGTATAGGAATAGTGGCTCAGCAGGATAAAGAGTCAGACAGAGCAGAGCAAAAGAGGTGAGTTTTAAGGAGAGATTTGAAGGTATGAAGGGAGGGGGCAAGGCGGATGTGGACAGGGAGGGAGTTCCAGGCATGGGAGGCAGTAAGTGAGAAGGAACAAAGGTGCTTAGGGGAGCAGGGAAGGCGTGGAAGGGTGAGAGAAGGGAGAGAAATAATATAATTCAACTGCTTCTAAACTTGTATTCCTCTATCCAATCTTTTTGAAATTTGGTACACTTAATGCCTTCCACTGGAGGTACAATCCCTCCAAGGTTCAGCAAAATATAATGAAAAATAAAAATGTTACAGCCGAAAATGTGTTTTCAATTGAAACTAATGGAAAACAAAAACGAAAATTTGATATTTATGAAAACGAAAATGTCAAATTTAAATAATGAAAACGAAAACCAAAAAATTGCATGGACCCCTGGTTCACACCTCTAGTGAGTGGTGCTCAAGTATTATTTTTCGTCATACCGAGACCTCTCATGTGGAGTCCCGCAGGGTTCTGTTTTGTCCCCTCTTCTGTTCAAAGTGCATATGCAGCCACTCGACAAGGTTATCAAGAGGTTTGGTCTGCAGGGGATGGGATTTTAATTCTCCTGCTATGAATGTTTTATGAATGTTTTTATTTTTTTCTGTTGCTGTAAGCCGCCCCGAGCTGGTGTGTCAGGAGAGGTGGGGTATTAAGCCTTTTACAAAATAAAGAACAAATAAAATAACTGCGTCTATGTGTGTTTTTGAGGAAAGGGGGGGAGAGGGAGAGAGAAGGAGGTGCTCATGGTATACTAGCACGTGTGCATATTTTTCTTTTTTAGCATTTTCTTTAAGAGTATCTTTTCAGCCACAGGACTCTAAGCAGTCTCCTGTGTCTAAAACCACCTCTGTCCACAATCATGTCTTAGCTAAGAGATAAATGGCATTAGGTCATCAGGGCTAAGCTGATGGTCTTTAAGTAATATACATGTACCACTGAATGTACCTGTTCAGATTTAATGATGGTCATTATATATTATTGAAATAATTGGTTCATAAAAACATAAATGTCCAGAATGAATAACCATGCAGTCATGTGTATTTACTGTATGTAATTAAATCTGAACAAGCCCAAGTTTTTATTAATAGGCTCAAAGTGTCTGTTGGGCATGGTTCCAGCCTTGGCAATTTCATTTGACAATGCTATTCTGACTCCAGCTTGAGGCATTAAGAGTCTGGCGGTAGCATTATTGTCAATCCACTTGTTGCCCCCGTATCCAAAGTTAATCACAGAACCTGCATCTTACTACTGCAGAGGTACTTACCATCTGTGAACCTTGTTCATGATTAATTATTTGGAACTGATTGTGAGGAATGTCCTTGTCCATGTGTCCTTTTTGTTTGTTTTCAGAATGGACTTCTAGTTGAGGTCCACAGACTAGAACTGGATCTAGAATACATAAGAACTTAGAACATAAGAAGTGCCATACTGAGTCAGACCAATGTTTCATCTAGCCTAGCATTCTGTCTCTGACAGTGGCCAATCACGGTGGCTTTGGAGAAGCACCCAACAGGTCACAATGGGGGATCCATGCCCTGTTGTTTTCCCCCAGCTCCCATCATGTTCCCTGATCCTGTCTGGCTAATAGCTGCTAATGGACCTATCTTCCAGAAACTTGTCCAAACCTCTTTTAAACTCAACTATAGTACTGGCCCTTACCACAGCCTCTGGCAGTAGATTCCATGACTCAATTATACACTGAGTGAAAACATATTTTCTTGTATTTGTTTTAAACTTCCCACCCAATGAGTTTCATGGAGTGACCCCTAGTTCTAGTACTAGCTGAGAGGGTAAGTAACTGCTCCTTGATTATTAGTTCCACACCACTAATGATTTTATAAACCTCTATCATATCTCCTCTCACTCATCTTTTCTAGGGATGGGCGAATGCGGTTCGGAAGTTCAGAGTTCGGACTGAACTCGAATAGTTCGGTCGACCGAACTGAACGTTCGAACCGAACTCAAATTCGGAAGTTCAGAGTTCGGACCGAACTCAAATAGTTCAGTCAACTTAACCAAACATTCGAACCGAACTCGAATTCGAACGTTTGGTTCGGATGCGTTCGGTGAGTTCGGAATTGAATTTCCATTGGTTTCAATGGAAAACACATTATTGACTGTAACGTTTTTGTTTTTTATGCTATGTAGCTGAAATTTGGGTAGCCTCTACGTCCAATAGAACGCATTATGTGAACCAAATATCAAAACAATTGGATAAAGGCATCCGATTTTACAAGCATTTGAATAATTGTATTTTGCAATATTCTATATAAACATACTTAGCTGTAACGTCTTTGTCTCACACCTAATGTAGGTGAATTGTTCAGTTTATATCCCTTCCCATAATAACTATCGTTGCCAAATTTCAGAAGGATTAGACAAAAGGTCTTGGTGGTATAAGCAATTAACATATAAATGTATGTCTGAGTATAACATCATTATAGTCCAACCAGTGTACATGAAATTTGGCAGGACTATATATTTCACTTTCTTAATTATTTCTGCCAAATATCAGAAAGATATTATAAAGGGTCCCAATTTTATATGCCTGTACAACATATGTAGAGAAGGGGCCTATACATATGTAGAGAAGGGGATTCTCTTATGTCACTGTGGTATAAGATCGGTTTGTGATGCAAATTGGCCAACAGAAACATCTGGAAATGTATTTTCAGGTTAATGTCTTATACTCTTGGGACCCTTTATCCACTCTTTCCTAAAATTGGCAGAAATATTATGCATATGGAGAGATGTAATATGCACAAGTTTCATGAACATTGGATGCAAGATAAAAAAGTTGTAGCCATGAATGTGTATGGATCTTTTCTTAAAATCACAACATTCAATTGTTTCTGAAATCGGTTTACTTTATCTAATCGTTCCAAATTTTGGTACACCTAGTGCCCTTCATTGAGGGTATAATCTCCCTAAATTTCATTAAAATGTAATAAGAAACAAAAAGGTTATAGCCAGAAATATGTTTTTTAGTTTTTTCCTTTTATTTCAAAAACCAAATGTCATTTTCAGTTTCCAATTACACCAAACTAAAGACTGAACTGATCCTGACTGAACCGAATACCAAATCTGAACTCAACATTTGACCTGAACCACCTAATGGCCAAAAATCTGAACTGGTGAACCAAATGCAGCCGAACTGAACGGGCGAAACGAACGGACGAAACGAACGCAGCCGAACCGAACGGCCAAACTTGAACTGCGATCTGTTCGCCCATCCCTAATCTTTTCTCCAAACTGAAGAGCCCAACCTACCAAGTCTCTCTTCGTACGGGAGCCCTCCCATGCTCTTGATTATTCTCGTTGCCCTTCTCTGTGCCTTTTCTAGTTTAGCTATGTCTTTTTTGAAATGGGGCGACCAGAACTGCACACAATATTTTTATTTTTTATTTTATTTATTTAAAACTTATATCCTGCCCCTCCTGTCCACAGGGCAGCCCAGGGTGGCAAACAACACTCAATAAAACAATATAAAAAATTTAAAACAATTTAAAAATACAACATGTGGGGAAACCCCCACCCCTACCCCTCGCCAAAAGCCTGATGGAACAGCCAGGTCTTACATACACACCGAAATAGCAAGAAAGTGGGAGCCAATCGAGCCTCCTCCAGGAGCAAATTCCACAGCACAGGGGCACCACGAAAAATATCTAACATCGGTGGGCACCCGCCTCGCCCAGGGAACCTCCAAAAAGACTCCCACGGACGATCTCAAGGGTCGCATGGGCACATGGGGAGTGAGGCGGTCCCATAGGTAAGCAGGGCTGAGGCCGTGAAGGGCTTTAAAGGTTAAAACCAGCACCTTGAACCTGGCCCGGTGCTTTATAGGTAGACAGTGCAGAGCCCAGAGCACTGGTGTCACTCCTCCCCCGTAAGGAGATGGGCCGCAGCATTCTCCACCAGCTGCAGCCTCCAGACCAGCCTATCGGGCAGCCCCACATAGAGCATGTTGCAATAATCCAGCCTCGAGGTGATGAAGGCATGGATGACAGTGGCGAGGTCGGAGTCTGAGAGATACGGCCAAAGCCACCGGACAAGATGTAACTGACGAAACACACTCCCTTCCACATCCACGACGTGAGATTCCAGGCTGAGCCGTGAATCAGGGAGCACACCCAGACTCCGCACTTGAGAGACCATGGGAGGGTGAACCCCCCGCAACAAGAGGAGATTCAACCACCCCCAGATCCCCCAAGCCCTCGCCCACCAACATCACCTCCGTCTTGTCAGGATTCAATGACAGATGGCTCGACCTCATCCAAGCCCCCACAGCTGACAGGCACTGGGAAAATAAGGAGACTGCATGGCCTGGGTAGATGGAAAAGGATAGGTAGAGCTGAGTGTCATCAGCATACTGATGACACTGCATGCCCTGAAACCCCCTCACGATCTCCTCTAATGGCTGAATATAGATGTTAAACAAGAGGGGGGACAGAATGGCACCCTGCAGGACTCCACACATGAGGTCCCAACGGGAAGACGTACACTCCCCCAAGACCACCCGGTGAGTTCTCCCGGCAAGGAATGAACGAAACCAGTACAAGACCATTCTGCCAGTTCTGGCACGGTCCCACAGGCGAGTCACCAACACCTCGTGATCGACTGTGTCGAATGCAGCCAAAAGGTCTAGCAGGACCAGTAAGGTCTAACGACCCTGGTCCAATGCCAGACGGAGATCATCATCCAAGGCCACCAATGCCATCTCCGTACCGTACCCAGGCTGAAACCCAGACCGGGAGGGATCAAGGAAATTGGTGCGGTCCAGGTGTTCCTGGAGCTGCCGTGCCACAGCCCATTCAATAACCTTCCCTAAAAAGGGAAAGTTAGAGACTGGCCAATAACTGGCAGGAGCATCAGCGTCAAGAGATGGTTTCTTGAGCAGGGGTGTAACCACAGCTGTCAGGCACCCTGCCCTCCCAAAGGGAGGCACTAACCACCCCAGCCATCAATGGCCATAATGTCTCCTGACTAACTTCCACCAGTCAGGACGGGCATGGATCTTGCTCACAAGTAGTGGCAAGAACAGGGACTCCACATCAACAGGCACCACCATCTGATACTGATCCCACAAAACAGGACAGGATGGGGCATCCATAGCCCCAAGATGATTCTCTGCAACAACTGTGGTACCGAAATTGTGGCGAATGCGAGCGATCTTATCTACAAAGTACTCGATCAACCGGTCACAGCGGTCACTGGATTGCTCCAGGTCCAGGTGGAGGCAGGCAGGACTGACCAAGTCTTTCACCATCTGGAAAAGCTATGCTGGACATGACTTTGCAGATGCAATAAGGGCAGCAAAGAACTGCTTCTTTGCTGCCTGCACTGCCACAGCATAGGCCTTTAAATTACTCTTATGCTGCGATCGATCATACTGGTCGTGAGTCCGGTGCCACTGTCGCTCTAACTGCCTGCTCTCTCGCTTCAAACACCACAGGCCCTCAGTAAACCAAGGAGACCTGCAGGAGACTCAGGAGGGCAGCAGACACATGGGAGCCACTCTGTCAATGGTCTCGGCCAACAAGGTGTTCCAGAAGGCTATGAGATCATCGACAGAGCAGGTGTCAAGGTTCAGGGGAAACTCCCCCAGAGCATTCCAGAACCGAATTTGAGGTGCGGTTGCACCATTGATTTGTATAGAGGCATTGTGGCAATCTCCATTTTACTCTGTCCCCTTCCGAATAATTCCTAACATTCTGTGTGCTTTTTTGACTGCTACCGTACACTGCGCTGTGGATTTCATTGTATTGCCCACAACCACACCCAGATCCTTTTTCTGAGTGGTAACTCTTGGCTTAGTACCCTGCATTGTGTAAGCATAGTTTGGATTATTTTTCCCTACATGCATCACTTTGCACTTGTCCACATTAAATCTCATTTTCCATTTAGATGCCCAGGCATGCAGTGTCGTAAGGTCTTCTTGCAGTTCCTCACAGTCTGCTAGTGTTTTAACTACCTTGAATAACTTGGTGTCGTCTGCAAATTTGATCACTTCACTCTTAACACCCTTTTCTAAATCATTAATGAATACATTAAACAGCACTGGTCCCAATACAAATTCCTGAGGCACACCACTTTTTATATCTCTCCATTGTGAAAACTGACCATTTAGTCCTACCCTTTGCTTTATATCTTTTAACCTATCTAGATCCAGTGTAGACTAGTGGATAAAGTGTTAGACTTGAACAAATCTCAGTTTATTCATGAACTTCTCCTTCTAAAATCTCCTCTCACTTCTTTCCTCTCTGCACATGATCTTACCTCCTTTTTCAATGACAAGATTGATAAAATCTGCTTTAACCTTGCCCCCCCCTCTTTCTCTCCCCCTCCACCGTTTCCATCATCCTTCTCCTGCCTCTTCTTCTGTCCTTCTTCCCTCCAGTTTCACTTGATGAAATCAACTCCCTCCTCTACATCCAACCCTTGACCTGCCACACATCTCATATGTTGTTGCTTCTGGGGAATCACTTAGTTCTTCAAAGCCCCTCCCTCTGTCCCCACTTGCCTCCTAACTAGAGTTGAAATTCAATTCTTGTTTTTTTATGTTTCTTGAAGAGAAACACAATTCTCATCTCCTTCTTGCAAATGAGAATGAGATGAGCATTGTCTGGATTCCCACAAAGCCACACCGTCCCCTCCCCATCTCTCTTGCCTTGTCTGAGACTGGCAGCTCAGGGGACAGAGTCAAGGGCTATGAGCTGGGAAGCTCCCAAGTCCTGATATAGAATTATCAGGAATGGGATTGGGGAGAGAACAGTAGGGGTGGGGGCAGACTCAGCAGACATCTTCAGCATTCTGTTTGTTAGCAGGAGTCATCAGCCAATAGAATGCTGAAAAACTGTGCTCAGCCCGCCTCTTCCCTTCATCTACTCCTCCCATCTTTCAAGACATTTTTGCATTGAAGACAACGGGAAATTTTCAAACCATTTTGGTTACAGGTGGCAGCCATTTTGCAGATGGGAGGAGGAGAGTTGAAGTGAAGAGGTTGGCTCAGCACAGCTGTTCAGCATTCAATTGGCTGTTGACTCCTGCTAGTCAAGAGAATGCTGAAGATGTCTGCTGTGTCTGCCCCCTCCCTCCTTTCCCCCTCTTTCTGTTAATTCTCTATCAGGAGCTCCCCACAGAGACTGCTCGTGGCCCCGGGTTCTGTCCCCTGAGCTGCCAGTTCCAGACAAAATAAGAGAGCTGGGGAGGGGCTAGCATGGCTTCCTCCTCCCTACCCCTTTAATTTCTTCAGACTGGAAGACAGAGAATGGGGGAGTGAGAAATCTCATGAGATATTAATCAGGGTCAGTATCTCTGTGAGATCTCGACCCTGATTCTCTATTCTCACAAGATTTTCGTGATATGATTTTTTATTCTCATTTGAGCCCTACTCCTGTTATTGCCCTCACAATTGCCCCTCCTCCGCTACACATCATCCATTTCTCCCCCTCTACTCGCTCCTTTCCTTTTGCTTCCAAGTATGCAGCTGTTTCCTCAGTCCTTAAAAAGCCAACTCTTGACCTTTCCATACCCTCTAATTATAGCGCTATCTCACTCCACCCTTTGCTTTCCAAGCTCCTGGAAAAAGCTGTCTACGCACACTGGGTGCAATCCTTCCACTGGTTTACGTCGGTGGCAGGTGCACTATAGAGGTGAATGGCGGGTGCCCAGGTGCGCATGCGACCCGCATGCAAAGCAAGTCACACAGGGCAATGGAGCTGTGCCTCCTCCATCCCCCAGGCTGTGGGGTGTGTGGACTCGGGGGTTCCAGTGGAGGGGGTGCACTGTTGCCCCGTGCGGCTTGATGTGCATGCATGCCTGAGCACCGGTGTTCAGTGTTTGCAGCACAAGTAAAGGTTGGCGTACACAGCCCTTAGAATTGCACCCACTATCTTTACTTCCTCTCTTCCAATCCCTCTCACAACCTCCTTCAATCTGCCTCTCCATTAAACTTAGACTGCTCTTGCCAAATCACCAATAACCTTCTCATGGCCAAATCTAAGGACCTCTACTCCATCTTGAGCCTGTTTAATCTCTGTACCACATTTGACACTATTTGTCACATGCTCCTCAATTCCCATCACTCCCTCAGATTCCAAGGATGAGTTCTCAACTGGTTTTCTTCTATTCTCTCTAAGCACTCTTTCACTGTTTCTCTTGCTGGTACATCTTCTACTTCACTTTCCCTCTCAGACTTCTTCAATAGGGCTGAAACAAGCCCAGGATCCTCCCTCAGCAAAAATCTCGGCAAACTCTAGGGGGGAGGGGGTGTTTATTATCTCCCTCCCTCCCTTGATATCTCACAAATTTTGCTGAGGGTGGGGGGCAGGGAGAGGACCTGGGCGGGTGCCATGGGTAAACAGGGAGCAAAGGCTTACTCCCAGCCATCTACAATGCATGGCAGGACCCACTTCTTCCCTGGGAAGGGAAAGTCTTGTGTGGGACCTGGGAGGGGGGACAGGGGCCTAGTGAGGGGCTTAGCTGGGGGTTGTAAGGTGGGAGGTGAGAGATGTGGAAAACTCCTATTCTCGCTGAGAACTGGCGAGATTCTAAAGGCTGGGCAAGGACCATAGGCTAGGCAGGAAGGGGAAGTGGGCATGCAGGTAGGGAGGAGTCACAGGTGAGCAGGGGGTAATGGCCCCCGCCCAGCCACCTGCAGTGCCCACCCTGACCCCCTGCCTGCCCAGGAAGGAAAATTCTGGAAGGGGGTTTGGGTACTTATCCTCTGGAGGGGGTCCTACAAGCAGTGGCCTCTTCCTGGGGTTGTAACTTCTGAAATAAAAAGAACACAAACAGAGCATGCTCAGTTTGTGGTGTGTTTTTTCATTTCAAAAGTTACAACCCCAGGAATAGGCGCGACCCCTTCTGGAAGGTAAGTACCTCACCCCCAACCTCCAGCTAGGCCCCAAACCCCCTCCCAGACCTTGGGCCCCCACCCAGAATTTCCCTTCCTGGGCAGGGTGGGTGCCACAGGTAGCTGGAGGTAAGCCTTTGCCCCCTGCCCACCTGTGGCACCCCAACTGGCCCCGCTGCTTCTCCACCTGCCTGGCTCCCAGCCACCACCCAGTTTTTTTCAAATCTTGCTGGTTCTTGGCGAGAATGGGGGGAGGGGTTTTGCACCTCATCTCATTTACATGCAACCGCTCGGTGAGGTGATCAGGGGGTAGAGGGTGAGGTGTCTTCAGTATGCAGATGACACCCAACTGTACCTCTCATTTTCAACTGACCCAGGCCCGGCTGTCTTGGTGCTTACCCGGTGTTTGGCAGCTGTTGGGGACTGAATGAGGGCTAATTGACTGCAAATGAATCCTGACAAGATGGAGGTGATGTTAGTGGGTAAGTCGATGGAGGTGATGCCCCCCTTGGTTGAGAGGTTTTGTCCTCCATTGGCTTCCCAGGTGCGGAACCTGGGGGTGCTCCTTGATGCACAGCTCCACCTGGATGTCCAGGTGGAGGCTTTGGCATGGAGTGCCTTCCTCCAGTTACATGTGGTGCGGTGGCATCAGCTGCTGGTTTCGGCTCCAGATCTGGCCATGATCATCCATGCTTTTATCATCTCTTGGTTAGACTACTGTAATGCACTCTATATGGGGCTACCTATGGTGACAGCTCGGAAGCTGCAGCTGGTGCAGAATTCAGCGGCCCCGCAGCCCAGCTCCTGGTAGGGCTGGTTCGCTGGGACCACATTACACCAATACTCTGATCTCTGCACTGGCTGCCAACAGTCTTCCGGACCCGATTCAAAGTGTTGGGTTTGACCTATAAAGCCTTACACAGTCTGGGCCCTGCCTATTTGCAAGACCGCCCCACTCCCCGGGCTCTGGATCTGCCCCTGTGTTCATCTGGGGGTGCCCTGTAGGAGGTCCCTCAGGTTTCTTGGGGGGCCATGCAGGACAAGGCGTTCTCAGTGGCCATGTCGCACCTCCTGGTGGGGACACGTCTGGCCCTGGACATCCCGGTTTTCCATAGGAATTGGCTGTTCCATCAGGCATTTGGCAAGGGAGAAGGGTGAGGGTGGATGGGGTGGTGGGTTGGGGGTTTTCTCTCCTCATTTTTACTATTTCCACTATTATGATGTTTTATATGTTTTATTGCATTTTATTGATATTGATTTTGATTTTGTTAGCCGCCCCAGGCTGCCTGGCAGGAGGGGTGCAGTATAAATGTTTAAAATAAAGAAATAAATAAAATACATTTAGTGAACAAGATGGGGAAAACCCCAAATCTTGTGGAGAACTATTCTCCAAAGCTATGTTTTGGTCTCCTTCTCTTCCCCATTTACACTCAATTCCTGGGCAAATTAATTTTATCTCACAGCTTTCAGTGTCACTTCTTTGCCTGGACAAGTCACTCAATATGGCCCTTTTTAAATTGACGCCCACCCCCTCTTGCCAACATGTGTGACTGCATGGATGGGGAGACGTCCATCTGACCACTGGTGGGGATGGGGGGTGGTACGTGCACATTCCTGCGTTACACCCATCACCCACGCACAGAGGCATT
Organism: Sphenodon punctatus; assembly: GCA_003113815.1. Lineage (NCBI taxonomy): Eukaryota > Metazoa > Chordata > Lepidosauria > Sphenodontia > Sphenodontidae > Sphenodon > Sphenodon punctatus. The sequence continues at coordinate 1,375,587 of QEPC01014454.1, forward strand.
GGGAATAACGGAGATGCATGGAGATGGGTGGAACTGGGTGTGCATCCGTGTGATGTGCTGCACATGCACTCCACACCCGCCACTGCCTCCACCCATCCCCCTGTACCGCGGCACCTCCCAGGTCCAGTTAAGAAGGGCCTATTTCCCAACCTCATTCCCTCATCTGTAAAATGGGAGGAATAATTACCTAACCCACAAGTTTGTTGTGCGGGTAAACTTGGTAAGGATTGCAAGCACTTTGAACACTGAAAGGATTATATTAATGATTAATAAGTAGGGGTGGGAGTTCAGATTTGGATTTAATCCGTAACTCCTCATAATGGACAGTTACAGATTAATCCGTACCAAACTACAACAGTGAGCAAAACACCTCATTGCAGTTTGGTTTAAATAAAAAAATAGCTGTATGCGCAAAATGGCCGGTGGGCTGTTCTGCACATGCACACCCTTTTCTAAAACAGTGGCAGCAGAATTGCCATTTTCCCAAAATGGTGAAAATGCTGTAATTTGGAAAAGGTGCTCATGCGCAGAACTGTCTGGCAGCCATTTTGTACATATGCAATGACTCTGAAACATTTCCAAATGAGTTTTTATTTCTTAATTGATTTAACTACGGATCCAAAATCATCCATAATCAAATCTGAAAATTTACAATTTGGAACTGGAACAGAACTGAATCCGCAATTAAAACTGAAGGACCACCCTAATAATAATAATAATAATAATAATAGCTTGTTCAGGACACATCATCATAAGGGATATGTTGTTGATACTTGGCAAGCACAGAATATACCCTACACCTGAAAACTTTATTCTTGTACCTTCTTAAATGATACATTGATTTTCTCATTCTTATTGCTATTGTAAGCTCTTGATGGCGGATTTCCTTCATAATTGAATGAGTTCCTTTTCCCAACATATACTGACAGCAACATATTGTCTGTAGTTTCTTACCTACTTAGCTTGTCTCAATCCTACTCCTGAAACAGCAGTAGACAAGGGATTTTTGCAGCTGTGTCCTGTAGTTTGGAATGTACTTTTTGCTTCTGGGGTGATAGCAACACAAAAGGAAGAAGGGTTCAAAAACTAATGATCAGTCTGCTCTCTAGAACAGAAGGGCTGTGTAGGGCTAATGGCAGTTATGCCTGTGCTCTTTTGTGATTAGACATGATAGGGAAATGCCAGTTGTTTATAATGGGAAACTTTGAAAAGAAGTGCATTTTTAAACAATTTGGCACAGAATAATTCAGGTTACGAAGAACTGAAAAAATGTGTTTTTTTCAAAAACTTGTTTATGTTGAAAAGCTGCTTTGCTTTTCCATGAGAAAGGATATTTGGCAAAAAATCAACCACCTCAATTTGTGATCTTTGCACAGAAAGCCAGCAACTCCAATGGGGATTTGATGCTCAGGTAGAATTTATGCTAACTTTCCCCTTGCTGCCTAAAGAATGGATGTTGCAAACAGCTGCTTAGCAACTGCTATGAGAAGTCATGAAAGAAGATGACAAGAAGGCTTTAGGTGATAGAAAAATGAGTATGTTGCACACCCATTTACTCTCTTATATGTACATACATTTGTAGTCATATATTCACCTTGCACAAATGATCACACACACACACACCTAAAGAAAGAAAAAATTCTCCAACTTTTTAGCCCTACCTGATGATGGTTTCTCTGGGCTCCATCATGAAACTCACTGAGTGAAATCCCATAACGTTTCTATTGACTCATCGCACGCCGAGCCTTGATTTATCCTACAGCATGCCAGTAAAAATAATAAAGGCATGTCCTTTGCCATAAATAATGCAGATTTACCTTCAAGAATTTCATCACTTCAGTGCTGTTGGAAACATATTGACAAAAGCACATAAGGCAAAACCTCCTCGATTGGCAATAAAAACTTTTATGGCACTCACTCTTTTCAACATTTTTTTTTAAAGTTTGTTATTTAAAGTAACGATGGAAAGTGAATTTATTGTTGCCTATATACCCACCTAACGACTACACTCGTAGCTCCCTTCCAGACCTAATCTCTCCAGGCAGGTGATTCTTCCAGCATGATGTCACCACATTTCCAATATCTTAATCATTTAGTAGAGCTGAATTGAATAGTAAATTTATTATTCATGGTTAATATCTGCTGTTCTGGATGGTTTGGAGTAGGGATGGGACTTTCGGTATTGCCAAGAACCGAAAGTGCCCGATAATGGATATATCAGATAAATCTGATATCTCGGTTCTTTCTCAGTTTCAGCAATATTGGATCTTTTGCATTGTTTTTTCTGATCAAATTTTTAACATTGTGGTTTTTCCCATTGAAGTCAGTGGGGAAAACCGCAATGTTAAAAATCCAATACCGAGCGAATCAAGAAACGGTAGGAGAACCGGTATAGAGAGATCCAATACTGATAGAAACCAAGAACCGAGATTTTGCCCAAATCCCACCCCTACGATTTACTATATTACCATGTTGACACATAACCAAATGTTACTATTGTTAGTCTGAAATCAACTCCATCTGGTGAGAAGGCTGCCGCCTTTTATTTCTGATTCGCATCTGGCAACCATTATCCATGCCTTCACATTACCTTGAGGCTAGACTACTGCAGTGCACTCTGCGTGGAACTTCCCTAAGCCCTTGAAGGCTGTTCAGAAGCTGCTGCTGGTAGAGAATGGTGGCAGCCTGGCTCCTTACAGGGGCAGGTCTCCAGGAGCACATAACACCAGTGCTCTGGAATTTGCACTGGTTATCTATTGTCTTCCAGGCAAAATTCAAGGTGCTGGTTTTGACCTTTAAAGGCCTAAATTGCTTCGGGACCTACTTATCTGGAAGATCCCCTGGCCTACCATGTCCCATCACCAGGGCCGGCCTAACGGTTTGAGGGGCCATGTGCCAAGCCTTGCTGCGGGGCTCCAAAGGCTGGCCAGTCCGGTGGGCCTGTGGAACCTTATGACTGGCAGAGCTCTAGGGAGGGGCTTGTCCATTGTAGACAGAGCCCTGGCAGAGCTCTAGGGAGGTGCTTGTCCTTTGTAGGTGGAGCCTCCAAAAATCCAGCAACAAAGAGTTTTCAGCGTTAATATGTGATGGACAGAACATTAGTTTACACTGGGAACTCCTTGCTGCTGAGTAAAACCCTTCCACTTGGAGACTGAGAGAACCCTCCTGCTAGCATCTCACAGAGTCCAAAGTCTGGCCACAGTCGCAAAAAGGAGCATAGGATCACATCACATATGATCAGAAAGGAACAAACATGTACTGAAATGTATAGCTTCCTTGCATGTTCATTTTCAATCCTGCGTATCAGCCTAACATGCATCCCCACTCCCCCCCCCCCCACTCATCCCCACACACGGAGCAACCAGGGGAAATGGTGGTTACTATGTGGGTGTGGATGAGTGATGGGTGAGTGGGGATGTGTGTACAGCCATGTGCATGCCCCATCCATGCACTGGCGCACCCATGGACCCCCCCACCAGGTAGAGCCATGTAAAAATAGCAGGTGAGGAGCCACTCAAAGATGAACAGAAGGTTTCTACCTTTTAAATAAGGTTTTTGAGATGGCTTCGAACATTGTCACAACACCCACCCTTCCAACCTTGCATGGAATTTTTTCCTTATATTTCTAGAAAGGGTTGGAAGGAACTGTCATTCTGAGGGATGAGAGCACTTTTTATACTACAGGAGTTTGAGACCATCATGTGGCTATTATTTGAATAGGGTGAGCATGCACAATGAGAATGTTAGATGCCATCTCAAAGAACCTTTTTTACAAGGCTACGACCTTCTGATCTCTCACATGCAGAGGAGATGTTTTTTAAACAAACAGCCTTATCTACCAGTCCAATTGGTTGTCCCAGCTTCTACTGCTGCTGCTGTGCTACAGGAGGGAGAGGTAGGTGAGGGATGGGGTCCAGCTGCACATGTGGAACATTCCTGGGGCTGGCCCTGGGGGCAGACAGCGTCGGCGGGCTGCAGGGGATGAGCTTGCTACCCTCCCCCTCCCTAAGGAAAGGCTCCCTCTGGTAGAGGCAGTGAGCAGTCCTGGCCCAGCTGCCTGGTCTCACTCTCCCCCTTCCCACAGGGCAGACAGTGTCAGTGGGCTGTGGGGGGCGAGCTTGCTACCCTTCCCCTCCAGGAAAGACTCCCTCTGGTAGAGGCAGTGAGCACTGAGCAGTCCCAGCCTGGCTGCCTGGTCTCACTCTCCCCCTTTCCAAGGGGCAGACAGAATTGGCGGGTTGCGGGGGGCGAGCTTGCTACCCTTCCCCTCCAGGAAAGGCTCCCTCCAGTAAAGGCAGTGAGCACGGAGCATAGGGATAGGCGAACAGAACCGAGTTCAGAAATTTGGTTCGGTTTGAAAATCGAGTTCAGTTCAGAAGTTCAGTTCAGTAGACTGAACTGGTCGATTTCAGTTTGAACGCCGAACTTCAGAACTGCGTTCACCCATCTCTAACTGAGCAGCCCTGGCCCAGCTTCCTGGTCTCCCCCTTTCCATGGGGCAGACAGCATTGGCGGGCCAGGGGTGAGCTAACCTCCCCCTCCCTAAGGAAAGGCTCCCTTCCCCATCTTGTGGCAGTGAATGAGTTGTTGACTCAGACACCCCCCTTCCCCTAGGCCCTGGACCGGTTCCCAAAGGCTTAAGATACTCACTTGGAATTGAGTACGTCGCGCTTCAAATCTGTGCCTGCCTGCCTGTCGCGCTTCTTCTGCTGCCTAAGCCTGCCTTGTGTGCCCAACAGAAGAACGCCGATGCAGGTGCATCAGAGACTTCAGGCCACCGGCAGTGCTGGCGGCGCAGATTTGGTTCAGCACTGCGCAGCCCAACCAGTGGCATGTGCCCAGTGGCGTGCACCCAGTGGCGTGCACCCAGCAGCGACGGAGGGGAGGGAGGCATGTGTCAATCAGCAGGGAGGACCCAGGGCAGCAGAAAAAAAACCCCAAGACAGGACAGGTGGCCGGGCAGCAGGCTTTGCTACAAATGGGGGTGGTGTCCTGACTCCATTTCCAACCCATGGCAGTGGCGTGGGGCCCTTCCCTCGAAGGCTGCTATGGGGCCATGTGCCTGGGCATGGCAGCCTCGGGCTGGCCCTGCCCATCGCAGCCTCTGCAGTCGGTCTGGGATGCCTGTCTGGAGGTACCATTTTTTTTACTTAGTCTCTATGGGTGAAAACAGACATGACACTAATCACCCTTTAACCACCCTTGGTGGTTATTTAGGCATGTTGCAGGGCTGTATTGGTGTCCTATGTAGCCCTGAAACATGCATAAATGACCACCAAGGGTGGTTAAAGTGTAGTTAGCATCATGTCTGTTTTCACCCTATGATGAGAAGGGCATTCTCAGCTGCTGTTCTACAGCTGTGGAACTGCCTCCCCCAGGAGGTTCATTTATCTCTGGGCTTGAGTGCCTTTAGGAGGCACAGTTCTATTTGCAAGGGTGTTTGTTAGTGGGGGTTAGTAGAAGTGAGGGAGTTGTGAGGGGTAGGGGTGAGCTAGGAGTTTGGGGAGTTGGGTGGAGAGGTGTTGTGGGGTTGGTGTAGGGTTGGGGGGTATTTTATGGTTTTGTATTTACTATTTATGGTTTATTTTAAATTTGCATTATGTATTTTAATGTTGTAAGTCACGCTGAGCAACCTTTGCTGGAAAGGGTGGGGTAATAATAATAATACTAATACTACTACTAATAATAATAATAATTTAAAAAATCAGGTCCAGGGAGGAGAGGGGGGAGGGAGAAAAAAGAAAGGAATTATGGGCAAATGGCAATAGAACATATGGCAAAATGGCAATATGGTAAATGCTGGTGCACTGTGGTATTATTTATTTATTTGCTTTATTAAAACATTTGATATCCTGCCTCTCCTGCCAAAGGCAGCTCGTGGCAGATTACAATATATAAAAATACAAATATAAAAATACACAAATAACAAAAATAAAACATCTAAAAAGGGGGAAGAAGAAAAAAAAGAGGGGAAACACCCCCCTCCCCCCCAGGAAAAGAGAAGGGAGGGAAAAAATACCTCACTCTTACCACCCCTCATAAAAGTAAAAACTCACCCTCATCCATCTCCCTCACCAAAGGCCTGGTAGAATAGCCAGGTGGTTTTGCATTGACATCGAAAAGAGGAGAGGTCCAGGGCCACTGGGGCCTCTGCCAGGGTAATACGGGGTTATGGAGTAATGCGGTTAATCTGTTAGTCAGTTAATCCCTAAACAATAAATGGATACCGCTCAGTATCTAGTCTATGCCAGAGCAGGTTGGATACCAGGCATCTAGCCGGATACCAAAAGCGTCAGATAATCATTTTAGCTCTATCATTTAGTTCTAAATTGAAACAGCTGGGACATAGGTTGGCTGCATATGCTACAGGAAACATAAAGAACAAAATCCAGGACCATAAATACACAAATTATTGCACTTCTACTACTTGAGTCAAAAGACTAAATCAAATAGCTGAGTAAGCTATTATCATCACTGGAAGGAGAAGTGTTTCCCATAAGTACAATTATAGGGGAGGCAGGGGGTTTCATTCCTTCCAACATTAAGAGTAGGTGAGTCATGGATGCCCACATCCACTGCAAAGTTTACAGTCCAGTGAAAAAACTTCTCACAACTCCCTGATTCAAGGAGAGTTTTGAATTGAAACAACTTCAACTTGTTTTATTTAAATTTCAGGATAAAAGGTTTGGGCTAAGTGGAGGCTGTCCTTCAGGAAGAAGGGGAGAAATATGCTCTCATGGCAGATAGGGATTGGTGAACGCGGTTTGGAAGTTTGGAGTTCGGACCGAACTCAACCAGTTCAGTCGACAGAATCAAACTTCTAAACCGAACTCAATTTTCGAACCGAACCTAACCAAATTTCCAAACTCGGCTCTGTTCGCCCATCCCTAAAAGATAATATTCCATTTAGTTCAATGGGGTTTGAATTTCAAGGGATGGGCAAATGCGATTCGGAAGGTTTGGCCTGAACTAGGCCTGTTCGGATGACCGAACACGAACACGAACATGAATACGAACATACCGAACCGAATTGCAAACGTCAAAATGGCTGAACACTTCAGTCAGTTCGGATCGCGTTCGGTTGAGTTTGGGTGGCTAAAACATGGTCTACTGTCAGGTCACGGGAAGGCCAAACGTAGCAGAGAGGGGGAAGTCATCTGTCTCAGCTAGGAGCAGACTTACAGGCACCAGGGGCGGAGGGTGGAGACTGGCTTGGAGTAGCAGCCAGCCTGCCCAATCACCATCCCTTTTCGCCTCAGACCACTAGCTTCGTAGCCTGCGATTGGCCATGTGCTAGGCTGCATGGAGCCAATGGGGCTTGCAGTGAGGCGGGCGCAGCAAGAAACAAAACTGTATGCCTCCCCACTTCCCAATACCTTCTGAGCTAGTCACTGTTCCTGAACAGCAGCCATTTCAGAAGGCTCCCTAATCCAGTGTTTTCCAGCTCCCCAATCCAGCCATCCTCCTCCCATTTCACCCATCCACCTCCACATTCTCATTTATTTAGCTTACCTTAGATAGATTTAGCTGTTATTTTTTGTTTTTATCCCTCCCTGTGTTCCCTGTGTTCAATCTTCCTTCCTCCCTCCCCACTCCATTGAATCGTTTCCCTCTCCCATATACTCCATCCCTGATTCCCTTCCCTTCCTTTTTTTAAAATTCATTTAGAGTAGGATTATTATTAGACTGATTTAGGTTTAATTTAAGTTTTGTACCCCTCCTTGTGTTGTTTGTGATTCCCCCTCATCCCATATATATATATATATATATATATATATATATATATATATATATATATATACAGATAGATAGATTGTAGGTTAGAGATAATAGACAGTTGTAGGAGTTACTTTAGTGATAGAGAGAGCATTTAGTGATTTAGTTTTAGTGTTTGTAGGAGTAGTTTGTACTTAAACCATTTAGTTCATAGCATTTAGAATAGTTGTTAATTAATAGTAGTTAGACTGAGTGCAGATACATTTATATATATAATATTAGATAAAAAATTAAATAAAACAATATTTTTTTTCATATATATATATATATATATATATATATGTATATATATATATATATATATATGTATATATATATATATATATATATAAACAAAAAACATTATTTTGGAGGGAGAAATGGAGAAGGGAAGGAGAGGCCAATCTGCTGTCCATAGGGGAGGCAATGGGGCACGTGCCAAAGGTGGGCGGGGCCGTGCACGGAGAGCGGCAGCAGACAACAGCAGTAGCCAGAGGCAGAGCGCATTTCCCCCCCCCCAAACTCAGCAGGCCTGCCTTAGGGCAACAGGCTTCAGTAGCTCTACATCACCTCCTGGCAGTGCCCTCCTCCACTGCCACGCAGGGCACTGGAAGGCCTGCAGAACTTGAGGCTCAGGCTGCATCTGTCTTTGCTGCTGGTGGTGCTGGAGCAGGTGCTGGGGCTGCTTCTTCTGATGTTCCTCAATGGCCACCAATGTTCCCCACTGTCGAGGCAATCCCCAGCAGTCCAGAGCTGGTGGATCCCACCCCAGCTGCTAGAGGCAGGGCCTGATCCCCGGGCAATGTCAGTACTAGGGAGAGGAGCAGCAGCAGCAGCAGCAGCAGCACTAGCAGCTACAGAGAGAGGCACAGGGAGAGTGCCAGCAGCATGGCCGGCACGGGCAGTCTAGCCTCAGGGTCACAGTACTCCCCTTCACGGGACATCACCGTGATAGCAGACAGTGAGGAAGAAGCCGACCCTAGTGCCGCAGAGGAGATCTCTGTACATGAGGCGATGTCTGACCCTCCTCCCAGAGCTGTGTCGCCACTGCCAGTGCCACGAACTTCTCCGCCTCCCAGCAGCACTGGAAGCAGTGCATCCTCCAGGGCGGGCAAGAAGGCAGGAGGGGGGTTGGAATCCTCAGTCTGGGATTATTTTAAGCCGGTGCGGGCAAATGATCCCAGAGAGGTGTGGTGCACACTGTGCAATAAGGTGGTGAAGCGCGGGCATGTGCTTGCCAACCTTGGAACAACTGCAATAGCCAGACACCTCAAGGCATGCCACAGTGCTGTGTAGCTGAGTGGGAAGGCAGGGGAAGTGGATGCCAGCGGGTTCCTGACTCCAGCGGGCAGGCATCTGGCTCATTCAGCGGGTGAGCGTCCTGCACCAACTGCTGCTGCCTTTACCAGCAGAAGCAGTATGGGGCCAGAACAACAGCAGGAGCCTCCCCAGCAGCACCGTCAGTCCACCATGGAGGAGATGGGGTGGGGGGATGTGTCAAGGCCATCGGCAGGGCACTATGAGCGCCTGTTGGCCGAGATGATTGCCCTGGATGGCCAGACATTGTCCATTGTGGAGGACAAGGGCATCCAGTGGCTGATTGTGTTCCTGTCCCCCAACTTTAAGCTGCCTTCCTGCTCCACTCTGAGTCGGACTGTGGTGCTACAGTTATATAGGGCTTTGAAGGAGCGGGTGAGGGAGCAACTTGCAGATACTGGGGGGGCAACGGTCCACTTCACCACGGAACTGTGGTCTGCCAGAAACACCCAGCACGCCTACCTGATGGTGACGGCACACTGGTGGCAGGACGCAGAGGCAGTGCTTGGCAGTGGCAGGAGGGAACCTGAAGCAGGATATAGGTGGGCCCTGCTTCCGGCCCAAGTTATGGACAGCTCCCACACCGCGAGGAACCTTGAGGCAGCCCTGGACACCATGGTGACAGAGTGGGTCACGGTAGGCGCAGCCTTCACCAATGGGTGTGTGGTCATGGACAACATGACCAACATCCTAAAGACCGTCCGTGATGGGGGCTTCACGAGTATCCCTTGCACCACACACACCCTCCATCTCGTGGTGAAGGACACTCTGGGCTTGGGAGAGAAGGGGATTGGGCCAGGCATCTTTAGCTCCTTGGTCGAGCGGGGGAGGAAGCTGGCGGGCTTCTTCAGCCACAGCGTGTAGGGCAAAGAGCTCCTCCGGGAGAAGCAGGCCGAGCAAGGGTCCCCAGTGCAACCAGAAATTTTGTGCAAATCCTGACCTCCCAGGAGTGCTAGGGGATGCTAGGGATTGCAACTATGAAGGCCCTGGCTGCCATGTGCAAACCCTGCACTCCTTGTGGTGCTTGGGATTGCAACTAGGAAGTCCCTGGCTGGCATGTGCAAATCCTACCCTCCTTGGGGTGCTAGGGATGGTGACGGGAGATGGAGCCCTGGCTGGAGGAAAGAGCCTGCCCTTATTTGGGGGTGCGTAGGGAATGGGATGGCAACTGGAGAGTGAAGACTGTTGCTAGCCTGGTACATGTTTGGGTGGGGGTGCTGCTCATGCCAGAGCCCCCCACCCTACAGTACCCTCTCTCTCTGTGGCAGACATCCGCTGCCACCCACTGATGCCCACTGTTTGTGACTAACTGATGCCACCACCCATGCACCCACCTGCATGCCTGTGAGCTTGCTCTAATGGATAGAGCCTTTCTTGTCCTCAAAGAAGAAAAAAAGTTTACAAATCTGGCAGCACCTCCTGAGCCCGCCGCTGTCTCCTCAGCTGAGGAGCCGGACAGTCACCACCACTGGAGATGTAGTAGGGCCAGCAACCTCCACTTCTACCTCCCCATCCTCGAGCGGCAAGTGGGCCCCCAGCCGGGGGATCAAAACTGCAGCCTTCTTCATTTTTTTAAATTATTATTTTTAAACAAACACTCACACCCAAAGTCACACACAACACATACCAACCACCCAAACACACAGCACAGCCAAACCCAACACAAACAAAGCCAAAACACACAAAACTAACAGCCACCGAGTCAAACACACACTCATTCGCCACACAGCTCCGCACACACTCGAGTTTCCGGTTTCCGGCGGCTTCCCTAGCTCTTGCGTTATTTTTTCGGCAGAACGGCTGAACCCAAACAGAATGGCCAAATCGAACGGCCGAACCCGAACCATGATCTGTTTGCCCATCCCTATGAATTTCCGGAGTTTGGACCGAACTCGAATAGTTCGATCGACCAAATCAAACTTCAGAACCGAATTTCCGAACTGAACCGAACCGAATTTCCAAACTCGGTTCCGTTCACACCTCCCTAATGGCAGACCTGACTGAGGTGTGTCTCCCTGCTGAGAGAGACAAAAGAGAAAACTTCTTTTTAAATAATAGAACATTGAGGCTTAGAGGTCCCCCCACCCCCCCGCTCTTTCATCAACAAGAAAGATTAATACTAAAGAAAAAACACTTTAAGCCATGAGTAAATGTTATGCAAAGCACTAGCATTTCCCACCTTTCTCCAGTCCCACAACTAGTCCAAAGTTGCCAATTAATGTACCTGTAACAGGACAGTTTTTTTATATAGTTGACAGGTGGTATATACAATATTTGTCTTGAAGCATAGAATCTTCTTTAAAAGTAATATTTCAAACAGCGTATGCATTTGTGTTGTGCATTTATTTAGTTCATATAAAGAGCATCATGTCTAACATTCCAACATTAGGTAGCATTGGTTAAAAACAGATGTAACAGCAGACCACTGTGGCCCGCTTTATTACTCGTTGGCCTGGCCCTCATCTGCTAATCTATGAAGATTCCACCAGATGTTGGCCTTGGATTGGCCCTGGCCATGTTCATGGCTAGCCCAAAGTCCAGGCTCTGACCTCGGGAAACCTGAGCAGTCATAGCCCAGACCAGACCAAAGGAGATCACAGTGGGCTGTCATGTCTGTTCGGGCCAGCAAACATGGCCCAGCTGCCCGGGTTGGGTTTCCAGGGATTGGTGCCATTGGCTCACCATCATAGTGGGGGGCAGGGCCAACCAACTGCACATTCCTATTTTTCCCTGCCCTCGCCAGGCCCCAGCAATGGGAACATTTTTTTTCAGCCCAACCTGTCTCGGACATTTTCCATCACGGTTTCCCACCCCCCAGATCAGGCTCCCAATGCATAACCATCACATTTTTATTACCCATCTTTTATACAGGTGCTGGTTCCATAAAGTTCTTATGAACTGCAAAAGGTTCCTGACCACAGCTATATACAACACCATTCTAGTCCCAAACAGGTGTTTCATCATATATCATCATGATCTTGTTTGTTTGACTGAATTGTGAGTATTTAGAGGCAATGAGCATTCTTGGCGGATGCTCCATAGCTCCTTCCCCCCTGGAGGTTTGCTAAAGCCTGAGTCTTTTTATGGAGCAAATGTACAACTTATTTATTTCACCAGACTTTTAGCCTGGGATAGTAGTATGGATATGGTGGTAGAAATGGTTTAGATTGGGATTTTCTTAGGGTTGTAACCATTAATCGATTAAGTGAGCCGATTAAGCGATTAATCTGTCAAAACCAATTAGAATTTGTCACCAATTAATCGGTTGACTGCCAGGACCTTCTGACAATCTATAGTTCTGAGTCCGTAGCTCAAGGGGACACGTTCCAGTGGAAGGCAAGTTTTCCAAATGCACACAAATTAGGCGAATCTATGCGAATCCTTGCATATTTATGTAAATGTATGCAAATTTTTGCAAATTTTAATTGCTTTATTAATAGACAAAAAGGCTTGATCATTTAATCAACTAACATTTCTAATCGGGTTGCAACCCTAGATTTTATATAGTTTTATATTTTTACTGGGGTATTATATAGAGCAAGTCCAGGGTCATATAAATAATTATTATTTATTTTATTTATTTTGATTATATCCACCCTTCCCCAAGCTTATGGCAGCTTGGGAAAAGGTGGGAGATAAACTAAAAACAAATAATTATTATTTATATGACCCTGGTCTTGCTCTATTTACATTATATTTAATTGCAATGAGCACATTTGTATAAATGTGTTACCTAAGTCTTCCACCACTGAACTATTTTCTGACAACCAGAAGGTGAAACTAATGAGAAAATCAAGAGAGAAAAGCAAATATATTTCCATTATTCACTCTGAATGAAAAGTACGCTTCCAAATGACTTTCCATTTTAACAACCTGAAGTGTTATGAAAATCAGGTAATGATATATTTTTAAAACTGGAATGTAAATCATATAAGAAAAGGCTGATGAAATTTTGAATATTTGCTATATGATATTGAAAATATATGATAGTAATTTCCAAGGTTGCCATAAAAAAAGATGGAGAACAGGGCTGAAATGAGCAGCTAAACTGCTGCTCATGAGAAATTTTGCCATATCAGGAACCAGGATCGATTTCCTGACCATTTCCCAATACCGATACATTTCTCAGTTCTCACAGTACCACAAGATACCATCCCAATTTACTGATTTTATGCTTACCAGGCATTCTTCGCTTACCACTTACCGCATAGCTGAGAGTACCGTTTTACTTCCAGTTTTGTTGTTTCTCCACTTCTGAGCCAATCACTGTGTGAATAGCCCACGCCTTAACCTCCTACAGTGCCCCTTAACCTCCATTCTAGTGTCTCCAGTCAGAATTGTTCTATATTGTTCCTTTTGCTTTGACCAATCTGCAAGTGGATTGCACATTGCTAGTAAAAGAATCAACATACCAGCAGAAAGGCGGTATTGCATTGCTAATATCTCTTGGGAATTGAAACGGACAGCAAAGGTGTAAATGGCAGAGCAGTAAATGGAAATTTGGTAAATCAAGAAATGAAATGTTGGCTTATTCAAGGTTCTTGACTTGACTGAGACAGAATCAGGAACCAGGATTTTGACATTTCCCATTTTGGCAAAATTTCATTTCAGCCCTAATGGAGAGCCACGGTTCTCATGGTCACATGGTTCTCCATTGCCACAAAAGTAGAGCTGAAGAAACTAGATTTTACTTTTTTCTCAATCATCATCAAGAATCAAATATCTCTTGGCTCATTTTTAACAAAAAACAAGAATCGAGACAAAACCAGTTCTTGACTGTTTCTCTACTGGGTTTTTTTTTTCTCAATCGAATTTTTTTTTAAAAAAATGTGCACACACAAAATGGCCACCAGACCATTCTGCACATGCAAAGCCCTTTTCAAAAATGGATCTGGCAACATTACTTCCATTTTGTAAAAGGGTGGTGATACTGCTGGTGCCATTTTGAAAAAGGACTTTGCATGTGCAGAACGGGACGATGCCCATTTGTGCAACCGCAGTGGTTTCTTTAAAAAATTCAAGAATCTCTTGCCATTAGTGAGGTCTTCTCAAGATCTCACTAAGGGTTCTCAATTCTTGTGAGAATCTCACAACAATCATTTATAATTTGGTTTCAGTCCTACACAAAAGTGAAGACAAGAGGGCAGAAGCAGCCCATCTCCTGGGCTACTGGGACATTGCCCTCCTCAAGCACCACCCTGATGCTGTACTGTTCTTAACTTTTGTGATGAGGTTCTGAATTTTTGTGGTTTCAAATATGAACTTGATTGCTCATGTCGCACAAATGTAGTACAACACAGGGGAGAGGTTGGAGGAGTGGGCTGGGGAACTTGCTGCAGTTCCCAGTGAAGTGAACTAGCAAACCAATGTGGCCTCAGGGCAGTGATTCACAATGCCCTGAGGTGAACAGCAGGCTAGAGATTCAGACAGGGGAGTGGTTGTGTCTTTGGCTTCTGTCTGGATGCCATGCCTCTCTCCCCAGTCATTGCAAACCCAACATGTCTGCTGGAGTGAGCAGCTATCTGGCCCTGGAACTAAGGTGAGTCCCCTTGGACCATGGCCTCTAGGGATGGGCGAACACTAGAGGTGGGACCCCGGGGCAATTACCGGATACCGGATTTACCGGTTTTCCGGTTCTCAAAGAACCGGATTCTCAGATTAAATCCGGTATCCGGTACCGGTTTTATTCCATTGATTTCAATGGGGCACTGTGTCCCCATTGAAATCAATGGAATACAATTCCTCCCCCCTCCC
>QEPC01014454.1:1393072-1458649 GCA_003113815.1 Sphenodon punctatus
CCCCAGTCCAGGCTGCATGGGTGGAAGGGGGAACACCCCCCACCCACCCTGCCCAGCCTGGATTTTTTTTAAAAAAAAAATCCCCAAAGTCCCTGCTAGTGCGGGGTCCGGGCCGCCGGCGGCGACCCAGAGCCCGCACCAGCAGCTAGGTACTGTGGTACTAGGGTGATCCCTGGGGTGGTGGGTGGTTTAACACACACCCCACCCCAGGGATCACCCTACCTCCCCACCCAGGGATCGCCTACCTTTGGCACTCCGGGCGGCGGAGGTGGCAGAGGCGGCGGAGGCGGCAGCACAGCGGTCCGATGACTTCAGCGCTGGGTGGTGGCTTCAGTGCTTACTAGGCCTTCTGGGGAACTTCCAGGTTTCCCTGGAAGGCCTAGAAAGCACTGAAGCCCCAGCCAGCGCTGAAGTCTCTGGACCACCATGCTGCCACCGCCGCTGCCACCCGGAGCGCCAAAGGTAGGTGATCCCTGGGTGGGGAAGTAGGGTGATCCCTGGGGTGGGGGGTGGTTAAACCACCCCCCACCCCAGGGATCACCCTAGTACCTCCTGGTGCGGGCTCTGGGTTGCTGCCGGCGGCCTGAAGCCTGCACTAGTAGGGACTTAGGGTTAAAAAAAAAATGTTTTATATCCAGGCTGGGCAGGGTGGGTGAGGGGTGCCCCCCTTTCCACCCGCACAGCCTGGGAGGGGGAAGGTATTCGTTTTCCCCCCCATTGATTTCAATGGGGACAGTTCCCCATTGAAATCAATGGAATAAATCTGGTACCGGCAAACCGGTTTTAATCCGGTAAACCGGTTTTTTGTAAACTGGTAACCGGTAAAACCAGTAACCGCTTTTTTGCCAGATGTCCCACCCCTAGTAGAAATGGAGAAGGGAGTGATGAGAGGGCGAGGCCACTCTGCTCCCCGTAAGGCAGCCAATGAGGCACGTGGCAGGGGCTGTGCCATCAGCACGCCAGTAGTGGGCAGAAGCAGCAGCCCAAACACATCCCCACGCCCCAAGGTGCGAAGGCCTGGTGGTGATGTTGGGTCTCGCTCTCCCAGGGGGGGTTCGACGTCACCTCCTGGCAGTAGAAGAGGCTGTGGTGGCTGTGTCATCTGCAGCAGCAGGTGATTCAGGGAACGAAGAATCCCAGAAGGGGCCAGCATTGTCTCCCGACTCCCCCATTGTTGAGAGCCCGGTTAGAGGCAGGGCCTAATACCTGGGCAGCAGCAGAAACAGCAGCTATAGGGGGCAGTGGGAGACTGCTGCTCAGAGTGGGAGCAGCATGGGGAGTCCACCAGCCTCCGTCACTGTCTTTGTAGATGGAGACAGCGATGCAGAGATTTCTGTGGAGGAGGTCTCTGTATCTGGTTCTGCTGAGGTGATGGCTGTCCCTCAACGAACTGTGTCACCAGTGCCACCATGTCCTGACCCTCCCAGGAGTGCATCACCCGGTGCAGGCCAGAAGGCAGGAGGGGCTAAAAAATCATGGGTATGGGAGCATGTTAAGCTGGTGCAGGCAGATGGTCCCCAGGAGGTGCTGTGAACTTTGTGCAGCAAGGTGGTGAAGCGAGGGCAGGTGCTCACCAACCTAGGGACATCCACCATGTCCAGGCATCTGAAAACGTGCCACAGTGCTGCTCTGCTAAGCAGGCAGGCTGGGTCAGTGGACGCAAGTGGGTTCCCAATCCACACGGCCACTCGTCCTCCATCGGGCAGCCATCCCACTGAAGCAGCTGCCTCTAGCAGCAGGAGCAGTATTGCAGGGAGCAGCAGGAGCAAAAGCAGCAGCGTTATCCCACAATGGAGGAGCTGGGGTGGGGGCAGCTTCCAAGGCCATCAGCAGCTGGAGGGCTGCGTGGCTTTCAAGAGAAAGCCACGCGCCTGTTGGGTGAGATGATCGCTGTTGATGGCCACCCTTATCCATTGTTGGGGACACAGGGGTTAAGTGGCTGATGGGGTTCCTGGCTCCCCAATTTAAGATGCCATGTCACACCACACTCGGCTGTACGGTGGTGCCAGGCCTGTACAGGGCATTGAAAGAGAGGGTGAAGGAGCAGCTGGCACTGGCAGTGACTGGGGGTGCCACTGTCCATTTTACAACTGATCTTTGGTCCTCCAGGAATGCCCGACATGCTTACCTGGCAGTGACGGTGCACTGGTGGGAGGACCCAGAGTTGGCATTGGATAGTGGCAGGAGGGGTCCTGAAGCAGGGTATAGGTGGGCCCTGCTTCAGGCGGAAGTCAAGGGCTGCCCCCACACCTCTAAGAACCTTGAGGCAGTCCTGAATGCCATAGTGGGGGAGTGGGTTACGCCTGGTGCACCATTCACCCCGGGGTGTTTGGTGACGGATAATGCATCAAATATAGTGAGGGCTGTACGCGATGCGAAATTTATCAGCATTCCTCGTGCCATGCACACCCTCCAACTGTTGGTCACGGATGCTCTGAGCTTGGGGGAGAAGGGGATTGGGGCAGGGACCCTTAGCTTCCTGATAGAGTGGGGGAGGAAGCTGGTGGCATTCTTCAACAGGAGCGTGAAGGGCAGCGAAATCCTCCGGGCCAAGCAGGCTGAACAAGGCTCCCCAGGGCATCCTCTGGTGCAGGACGTATCCACAATGTGGAATTCCACTTTCCTGATGCTTGAGTGGCTTGTGGAGCAGAAAACCACCTTGCATCAGGTGGAATTGGACACGAACAGTGGGGCACCTCCAGGCTTCAATGGTCCAGAATGGGAGCTCCTGGCACAGACGGTCCTAGTTCTAAGACCGTTCCATGAGGTTACAGAGACCATCAGCTCCTCCACAGCCACCATAAGCCAGGTGACCCCTCTGGTCCAGAGTCTCCACGGGAGTCTGGAGGAGATCACGGTGCAGGGGTAGGATTGTGGCCATGAGGCAAGAAGCTGGGGGTTGAGGCAGTTGGGCTGGCACAGAAGATTAAGACAGGCCTGACAGCGAGGTTTGACAAGCTTCTGCAGTGGGGGGACTATGTTGTGGGAACAATGCTGGACCCCAGAGTCAAGGGCAGCGTGGCACACAAGTCATCCCTCTATGACCTCTGGAAGGATGATCTTGTGGGGAGGGTCCGGAAGGCAGAGCAGGCTCTTGAGAGTGTGCAGCAGCAGCAGGATGCCCCAGGGGTTAGTGGGAGTGGGAGAAGCTGCCCCTCTTAGCCAGCGGGGTCTATCCCTGCCCTCAACGCGAGCAGTAGCAGCAGCACCAGCTGCAGCAGGATTAGTAGCAGCAGCACCCCTACTGCCAGCAGCTCCTCCTCTGCACAGTCCATAAAAGGGCAGGAACTGACAGCGTGGCTGAGGGCAGTGTGGGCAGTGGTGCCCAGGGACAGCTATGAGACGGAGTATGATGGTGCCTCAGCAGCAGTTGATACCTACCTGGACGAGGAGCCGTGCATCGATCCCAGCAGCAATCCCCTGGCCTACTGGGCCGGCAAGANGGGTGAGATGATCGCTGTTGATGGCCACCCTTATCCATTGTTGGGGACACAGGGGTTAAGTGGCTGATGGGGTTCCTGGCTCCCCAATTTAAGATGCCATGTCACACCACACTCGGCTGTACGGTGGTGCCAGGCCTGTACAGGGCATTGAAAGAGAGGGTGAAGGAGCAGCTGGCACTGGCAGTGACTGGGGGTGCCACTGTCCATTTTACAACTGATCTTTGGTCCTCCAGGAATGCCCGACATGCTTACCTGGCAGTGACGGTGCACTGGTGGGAGGACCCAGAGTTGGCATTGGATAGTGGCAGGAGGGGTCCTGAAGCAGGGTATAGGTGGGCCCTGCTTCAGGCGGAAGTCAAGGGCTGCCCCCACACCTCTAAGAACCTTGAGGCAGTCCTGAATGCCATAGTGGGGGAGTGTGTTACGCCTGGTGCACCATTCACCCCGGGGTGTTTGGTGACGGATAATGCATCAAATATAGTGAGGGCTGTACGCGATGCGAAATTTATCAGCATTCCTCGTGCCATGCACACCCTCCAACTGTTGGTCACGGATGCTCTGAGCTTGGGGGAGAAGGGGATTGGGGCAGGGACCCTTAGCTTCCTGATAGAGTGGGGGAGGAAGCTGGTGGCATTCTTCAACAGGAGCGTGAAGGGCAGCGAAATCCTCCGGGCCAAGCAGGCTGAACAAGGCTCCCCAGGGCATCCTCTGGTGCAGGACGTATCCACAATGTGGAATTCCACTTTCCTGATGCTTGAGTGGCTTGTGGAGCAGAAAACCACCTTGCATCAGGTGGAATTGGACACGAACAGTGGGGCACCTCCAGGCTTCAATGGTCCAGAATGGGAGCTCCTGGCACAGACGGTCCTAGTTCTAAGACCGTTCCATGAGGTTACAGAGACCATCAGCTCCTCCACAGCCACCATAAGCCAGGTGACCCCTCTGGTCCAGAGTCTCCACGGGAGTCTGGAGGAGATCACGGTGCAGGGGTAGGATTGTGGCCATGAGGCAAGAAGCTGGGGGTTGAGGCAGTTGGGCTGGCACAGAAGATTAAGACAGGCCTGACAGCGAGGTTTGACAAGCTTCTGCAGTGGGGGGACTATGTTGTGGGAACAATGCTGGACCCCAGAGTCAAGGGCAGCGTGGCACACAAGTCATCCCTCTATGACCTCTGGAAGGATGATCTTGTGGGGAGGGTCCGGAAGGCAGAGCAGGCTCTTGAGAGTGTGCAGCAGCAGCAGGATGCCCCAGGGGTTAGTGGGAGTGGGAGAAGCTGCCCCTCTTAGCCAGCGGGGTCTATCCCTGCCCTCAACGCGAGCAGTAGCAGCAGCACCAGCTGCAGCAGGATTAGTAGCAGCAGCACCCCTACTGCCAGCAGCTCCTCCTCTGCACAGTCCATAAAAGGGCAGGAACTGACAGCGTGGCTGAGGGCAGTGTGGGCAGTGGTGCCCAGGGACAGCTATGAGACGGAGTATGATGGTGCCTCAGCAGCAGTTGATACCTACCTGGACGAGGAGCCATGCATCGATCCCAGCAGCGATCCCTTGGTCTACTGGGCTGGCAAGACCAATGTGTGTCCGGCCCTGTCCAAAGTGGCCAAGGGTNAACCAGTGTCCCCAGTGAGTGGGTGTTCTCTTTTGCGGGGAACATTTTCTCCCCACACCACCTGAGACTGGGGGCCAAGTTGGTGGAGCAGTTGATCTTGTTGAAGGTCAACCTTCCACTGCTGGGATTCCCCGAGCTGCCCCATGACAAGGAGTGATGGTTCAGTGTGCCAGGGGAAGTCTTGGGAAGGGACTCCTCATCAATAAAGGCTGCTGCTGCTGAGCTTAGGTGCTGTCCCTCCCTCCCACTGCTTCAGTGGCACCCTACCTGCCTCTCTCTCTCTCTCTCTCTCTCTCTCTCTCTCATAGTACACAGCCTCGGCCGACCTATCTGACTGACTGAATGCTGCAGTGTGACATTGGGAAACTGTAAGCCTGCAAGCTTGCCTCTGGCTAGTGGCTAGACGATCTCAGCCCGCCTATCTGGCTGGCTCTCTCTCACACATGCTGCACTGTCTTCGCCAGCCTATCTGAGTGCCCTCCCAACCTGGTGTCAAGGTCCCAGCCTGCCTTCCCTACTGCCTCTCATACCATGCTGCCTGCCTGTCCGCCCGACCAGGTTGCAAAATTTGAACCCTGCCTCAGTCTGCCTGCCTTCTGCTCATGCCACACTGCCTGCCTGCCCGCCCATCTGCCCAGGTGGTCTAGATCAAAGCCTGATTCAGTCTTCCTGCCTTCTTCTCATGCCACGCTTCCTGACCGCCCATCTATCTGCCTGGCCAGGTCGTCTAGATCAAAGCCTGCCTCAGTCTGCCTGCCTTCTGCTCATGCCACGCTGCCTGCCCGCCTGCCTAGGTGGTCTAGATCAAAGCCTGCCTCAGTCTGCCTGCCTTCTGGTCATGCCACGCTGCCTGCATGTCTTCCCGCCTGCCCGCCTGCCCAGGTGGTCTAAATCAAAACCTGCCTCAGTCTGCCTGCCTTCTTCTCATGTCACACTGCCTGTCTGCCTGCCCTGGCAACCCCGGGTGATGTGCACCACTGGTCTGGTAATCCTGCTGCTGCTGTCTGCTGGTCCATGGGTGCTCTGCTGTGGCCAATCCAAATGTGCCCACGCAATCTGCTGCTGACATCTGATGCTGTATGGGAGCTATTCCCTTGCAAATCCAACCATCCTGGCTCCATGGGTGCTGTTTACAGAGAAATCCTGCTGCTGCTGTCTCTGCTGTTCCACAGGTTCTGTGCCCGGTCAATCAAAGGTCTGATGCTACTACTGCTAATGCTGCCTCTGCTGTCTGTGCCATGGGTTCTGTGCCCTGGCAATCCAATCTCTGCTGCTGCTTCCAACGCTGCCTCTGCTCTCTGTGCCATGTGTTCTGTGCCCGAGCAATCCAATGTCTGTTGCTGCTTTCAACGCTGCCTCTGCTCTCTGTTCTCGAGCAATCCAATGTCTTCTGCTGCTTCCAACGCTGCCTCTGCTCTCTCTGCCATGGGTTCTGTGTCCGAGAAATCCAATACCTGCTTCTGCTTTCAACACTGCCTCTACTCTCTGTGCCAGAGCAATCCAATGTCTTCTGCTGCTTCCAATGCTGCCTCTGCTCTCTGTTCCCAAGAAATCCAATGTCTGCTGCTGCTACTGCCAATGCTGCCTCTGATGTCCGTGTCACGGGTTCTGTGCCTGGTCAATCCAATGTCTGCACCAGCTGCCAATGCTGCTTCTGGGAAATCTAATGTCTGCTGCCAATGCTGCCTCTGATCTCTGTGCCATGGGTTCTGTGCCCCAGAAATCCAATTACTGCTTCTGCTGCCAACGTCGCCTGTGTCAATCAGAACTCATGTTGCACAACTGGGTTTTGGCCACCACCATTTTGGAAATTCCCCGCTAAAGAGCTTGGAGTCTGGCAGTCATATCCCCAGAATGCACACCCCAATTTGATAACCATTGGCTGATTTCATCTGTGGCAGATCAGGGAAGAGAACCCAGGCCTCTAGAGGCCCAGACCAGTGCTCTAATAACTGCACCACCTCATATTGTGCATCATACAGCATCTAGAGAGAAAAAGCATCTCTCTCTGGATACAGCATCTAGTACACAGACATAGACTTTGTTCACAGCCTCTAGGTGCAACTGCAATATAAACAATCATAATATATTCTATTCTGGGCTGGGAGGAGGAGGTAGAACAAAAGAAAGTCACTCATCATCTCTCCCTCAACTTCAAAAAGTCGTAAGCAGCGGAAGATAGAGAATGATTTAACCTCTTCCACCTCTGCCTTCTGCCCCCAGGAGTCCCAAACGTATGGTGCTTTTTGTGCTGCCTCACTGTTTTGCTGTTTACTAGATCTTAAAGCAGCATTTGATACCATAGACAGGGAACACCTCTGGTTGAAACTAAGGGAGTCCTCTATTGATGGCCGCTTGCTATTTCTGATAGTTAAATTTCACCAGGATAATTTTTTGCAGGTGCATTCTGCTAGGAATGCCCCCCTTTCTAATGACATCCCACTTTGCAGAGGAGTTCGACAGGGCTGTATACTAGCCCCTGCACTGTGCAATCTTTACGTTAATGACCTGATTCCCTTTATGTTAGAAAACAACATGCATGCTCCGAAGCTGGGTGCCAGGAGACTACCCATCCTTTTTACGCGAACGATACAGTATTGCTATCAACGACCCAAGTGGGTCTGCATCGAAGAACAATTGCCCGGAGCACAGGTGTTATGTGGTCCCGGAGACCCCTCCCCGAAAGGAGGCGGGCCATCGCATTCTGCACTGGCTACTGCCTCCGAACCAGGAGCAAGGGCAGCCCCACATAGAGCGTGTTGCAGTAGTCCAGCCTCAAGGTGATGAAGGCATGGATGAGGGAGACCAGGTCCAGGCCAGAGACATACGAACGCAACCTCCAGAAGCTTCCACTCTATCCAGAAGCTGCCACTCTAGCCCCAGGACCCACTGTGATGGCTACGGGACTGTTGTTCCTCGCACAGAGAACCAATCTTCAACTACATCAAGAAGCAGCCACTCCAGCTCCAGGACCCACCATCAGGGTCCTGAGGCCTATGTTACAGGCGGGGGGGGGGCTGTGGTCAATATCCAGAAGCTGCCACTCTAGCCCCAGGACCCACTGTGATGGGTCTAGGGCCATCATTTCTCACACAGAGGTGATGTCTTTCAACTACATCAAGAAGCAGCCACACCAGCCCTTGGACCCGCCATCAGGATCCTGGGGCCAAGTTACAGGCAGGGAGGGCTGTGGTCAGTATCTACACACTGCCACTCTAGCCCCAGGACCCACTGTGATGGGTCCAGGGCCATCATTCCACTCACAGAGATCCATCTTTCAACTACATCAAGAATCAGCCACTCCAGTCCCAAGACCCACCATCAGGGTTCTGGGGCCAAGTTACTGGCAGGGAGGGCTGTGGCTAATATCTACAAGCTGCCACTCCAGCCCCAGGACCCACCCTCAGGGTTCTTGTGCCCTGTCATTCCGCTCATGGGGCACTGCCATTCCACCATTTCCTTATGCAACCTGCTGTCCAGGGAGAAAGAGTGAGACAGACAGACAGACAGACAGAGACAGACAGCGACAGAGAAAGAAATAAGAGATAGAGAAAGTCTCCCCACTGCTAGAAGGGGAGACAGACATGATCCCATCCATGTTGTGCAGGCCTGTGTTATATAAACAATTTTCTGGGGTATATTGGTCAGGGTCAGGGTCAGGGTCCCCTTCTTCCATAAAACTAAGCCACCCTGTAGTGTTTAGGCAACAACCTGCTCTGATGGCATCGAGCTCCTCACTAGGCTCATCTTGATGTCACATAAGGAGCAATGCATCTTGCTGGGGAAGATTTTTTCCTGGAGATCACTTGGGGTACTGTGAGGAACTTTCCAATCATGACATCAAGTACTGAGAGCCGAGGAAGAAAAACTCAGTCAGCTAAGACAGAATGGTGCTTGGCTACCTCTTAGGACCCACTGACACACGTTCAACTGATGTTCGCATAAAGAGCAATGCATCTTGCTGTGGAAGATTTTCTCCTGGAGGGAGATCACTTGGGGTACTGTGATGAAGTTTCCACTCAAGGAAAACTCAGCCAGCTCGGACAGAATGGTGCTTGGCTATCTCTTAGGACGCACTGACACACGTTCAACTGATGTTCACATAAGGAGCAATGCATCTTGCTGTGGAAGATTTTCTCCTGGAGGGAGATCGCTGTGGCCAATATGTATCTATAAGCTGCCACCTTAGCCCCAGGACCCACCATGATGGGTCTGGGGCCATCATTCCTCTCACAGAGAGCCAGGGTTCCCTTCTTCCATAAAACTAAGCCACCCTGTAGTGATTAAGGCAACAACCTGCTCTGATGGCATTGATCTCCTCACTAGGCTAAGAAGCAACATTCTCCCCTTTGAGAGTGACAGTTCCACCCTAACCCTTTCTAGGGATATGAGACAAGTCCATATGGGGATGGGACGCCGGGTGACGCAATGTGAATGATGGGAGCCAGCACGATAAACCTTTTCCACAAGGTAGTAGCAACCTGTTGCTCATGGCCATTGGCCGAGCAACTGCCCACTCCCATGGCATGCCTGTCCTTATGGCATCGAGCTCCTGTCTAGGCTAAGGAGAGAGAGAGAGTCTCCCCACTGCTAAAAGGTGAGACAGACATGTTCCCACCCATGCTGTCATCTGCAGTACATGGGCATAGTGAGAGAGAGAGAGCGAGAAAGGCTGCCTGCTACTAGACAAAAGGGGAGAGGTGCATCCAGCTCAAGCTGCCACCTTCCAGAACCAGCGAGACCTTTCATCTGTGCTTATGCTCAATGCTCTTGGCCACATCCAGCATCAAACCTACCAGAATGAGATGGAAATAACACACAACGTAATATATGTGCCTGCCTGTGTGCCTCCCTGTATCTGCTACCACCTATCACATGATTGATCAATGATTGAATGAAGTGTGCCCAACCAAGCACTAATTCTAGGGACATCATTCAACTCCCATAGGCTGTCATTCCACTGTACCTGAAGCAGTCATGCCAGTCCCAGGAACCATCATCGAGAATCTGGGATCATCATTCCAGTCATGGGGAGCTGTCATTCCATTCCATTGCATCCAGAAGCAGTCACTCCAGTTCCAAGATCCATCATCTGGGTGCTGCCACTGCTCGTGCCTGACTTGCCAATGGGCAGTGGCCGCTGGCCACCACTTCCCACACACCAACCTGTCCCCCCACCAGTCTACTCCTTTGCACCCACCCACAGATGCCCGCTGAAGCTGCTGAAAGAGCCCCTCTGACCACCAGCACCCGACGCCTGATGCCCACTGCCAAAGAGCCTCTCTCTCTCTCTTCCTCTCTGGCACCTCCACACAGACACAAGCCCTGCCCTTCCTGGGGGGCTGTCTGCAAGTTGAGACCCTTCTGCTGGCACATCTTGGGGTCAATGTACCTTACCTACACTACGTGTGGTGCCAGGTGCTTCTGGTAGGGATCGACAAGCTGTATGAGATTATCTGCCTGCCTGCCTGCCTGCCTGCCTGTGTGCATTCTTGTACCTGCTGCTACCACCTATTGCTTGAATGAATGACGTGTGCCCAACCATGCGCTAATTCTAGGGACGTATATCATTAAACTCACATAGGTTGTCATTCCATTGTACCTGAATCAGTCATGCCCGCCCATCCCAGGAACCATCAACAAGATTCTGGGACCATCATTCCAGTCATTGGGGGCTGCATTCCATTCCACTGCATCCAGAAGCCCGGTGCCCGCACGCCAGCCTGCCCCACCCCCAACAGCCTACTCCTCCGCACACACCCATGGATTCCCCGATGAAGCTGCTGGATATAAAAGCCCCTCTGACCACCCGTTCCCACTGCCTGCTGCCTGCTACCAAGGAGTCTGTTTCTCTTTTTCTCTGTCACACCCACCCACACAAACACAAGCCTTGGGTGCCATTTGCAAGTTGAGACCCTGTGGCTGGCACATCTTTGGGTTAATAACTACACTACATGGGGTGGCAGGTGCTGCTGGTAGGGATCTACAAGCTATATGCGATTCTGCCACCTGCCTGCCACTTAAACACAGAGGGATAAAAGATTGTACAGGTCAGCTCGTAACAACAACAACAAATATAACTTTAATAAATAAAACAACAACAATAACAACAACAAATTTATAAAAGCAAAACCAAACATTTTTAAATAGAAAGTAAACTTATGCACTAACAAACTAATTAGTCTTTTGGCCTGCCCCCCAGAACTTGGGGGAAAGGCATGAGTGGTGCAGGGGACCTAGGGCAAGGGCCGCACCTGCTGGCATTTCATAGCCATGTGCCACAGCATATTCTACGGCCCCTGCCACAGCCACCCGCCAGTTGCAGACCAACTGGCAGAAGAGCTCCAGGTCAGCCCTCTCAGTGGAGACGTACTTGGAGACGTACTTCGAGTATGCCTCCATCTTCTTCTCCCTCAACTCGACCACCTGGAACTGTTCCACCAGTTGGTCTTCCATAACCTGGAGGCGGTCCACAAAGTCCCGCTGGTTCCCTGCACCTTGCCACGAAAGGCCCTTTCCCCTGCAAAATCCTGCTTCTGGGGAGGCTCCACATCTGAGCTGGAGGGGGGGGGGGAAGGGCTTCACACGTGGTGCCGGTTCTGTCTTGCCTCCCCCTCACCCCTCTTCTTCTGCTCCACGACCATGCAAGACTCCTGGGCCCGAGCCACCTTCTACCCATGGGCCTTCTCTATATGGGTGATTAGCCCAGATGTGGTGCCCTTTCTCTGTCTCCGTAATCTTTTCTTGCAGATCTAAAGAGCATAAAAACAAAGATAGGAACATAAGAAGTGCCATACTGTGTCATACCAATGATCTGGGTCAAGCCCTACCTGCATTCTGTCTCCACAAGTGGGTAGGCACCAATCTCTCTCTGCAGGGGAGTTCTGTTCATAACAGGTCATAGAGGGCAATGCATGCATGCATACCCAGTTGTTCCAGCCCCCATGCCTTACCTTGCAGACGGCGAATCCGTCCTCTTTATCATAAACATTCCAGACATTGGACCTGGTTCGTCCAATGTCTCGATGTGGCACTTCCGACCTCCACCTGCATGTCCTCCATGGCCTGGCACCAGTGCTGGGGCCATCATCTGAATCCTCTTTGAAACAGGAACACATAAACAACATCTAAGTGTCATGCATTTAAGATGATGCCTCTAGTCCTCCCTCCTTGGGTTCTAGGGATTGCAACTAGAAAGGCCCTGGCTGGCACGTTCAAATCCTGCCCTTATTTGGGTGTGTGTAGGGAATGGGATGGCAACTGGAGAGTGGAGAGCCTTGCTAGCCTGGCATATGTTTGGGTGGGGGTGCTGTTCATGCCAGAGCCCCCCACACTACAGTACCCTACCTCTCTCTCTGTGGCATACAGAGAGTGCTAGGGAATGCTGCTAGTGCTAGGGGACCCTGCCTGGCTGGCATGTGCCAATACTGTCCTCCCAGGGGTGCTAGGGGATGCTAGGTATTGCAACTAGAAATCCCCTGGCAGTGGCTGGCATGTAGAAATCCTGCCCTTATTTCGGGGTGCGTAGGGAAGTTAAAAAAAGTTTACAAACCTGCCAGCACCTCCTGAGGCCGCTGCTTGCTCCACTTGCTCCTCCTCCAAGGAGTTGGGCACCACCACCAGAGGTGTAGTATGGGCAGCACCAACAACCACATCCTCCTCCTCCTCCTCCTCAAGCAGCAAGGCTGCCTTCCGCCAGTTGTATCTGGTGCAGAGGTTGCGTCCGTACATCTCTTGCCTGGACCTGGCCTCCCTTGCCCATGCCTTCGTCACCTCGAGGCTGGACTACTGCAACGTGTTCTACGTGGGGCTGCCCTTGTTCCTGATTCGGAGGCTGCAGATAGGGCAGAATGCGGCAACCCGCCTCCTCTCGGAGACCGGTCTCCAGGACCACATAACACCTGTGCTCCAGGCTCTGCACTGGCTGCCAATTGCGTGCAGAGCCAGATTCAAGGTATTGGTGTTGATTTATAAGGCCCTTTACGGTCTCGGCCCCTCATACCTCAGGGATCGCCTCGTCTTCCACGCCCCAGAGCAGCTCCTTCGGACTGCCAGGGGTGCCTTCTTGGAGGTCCCGCGTGTTAAGCGGGGGGCCAGAATGGAGAGGGCATTCTCGGTGGCCGTGCCGTGCCTTTGGAATTACCTACCGGAGGAAGCTAGCCTGGCCCCGAGACTTTTAACATTCCGGCGAGTTTGTAAAACCTGGCTGTTCGCCCAGGCCTTTGGGGAGGTTGGGAGGGTGGGTTAGTGGGTTTTTATCCTCCTACCCTTCTTTATTATTCTTATACTTTTTTTGTCCCTTTCCCTCTTCTATTTGTCAGATTTTTATGACTGTTTTAAATATTTTTAAGGTTGTTTTATTTGAAATTTTTTAGCCACCCAGAGCTGCTTGCAGGAGGGGTGGGGTATAAATGTATTAAATAAATAAATAAATAAAGCTGGCCCCAGCTGAGGAAAAAGCACCTTTGAGGAAGCTTTCTTAATATTTTTTTTTAAAGCACACAGACCCAGGAGATTTCCAAGAGGGCGCCCCTGGCTTTAAAAGGTAACCAACACCTTGTATCTGGCCCGGAAGATCAAAGGCAGCCAGTGGAGAGAGCGGAGCACTGTTGTTATGTGCTCACGGTGGCCCATCCTAACCGGGAGGCGGGCTTCCGCATTCTGCACCAGCTGCATCCAGCCTGGACCAGCCTTTAAACACCAAAACTGCAGGGCCTGGATTAGATTAAAAAAGAGAGGTAAAGTTGGGTGTCATCAGCATACTGATGACTCTCACGATCTCACCCAAAGGCTGCATGTACACGTTGAACAGGAGTGAGGATAGAATGAATCCCTGCGGAACTCCACACGTGAGTTCACGGGGAGACAATGGGCGGTTTTGGAAAAACGTTAAACTTCTGGATGTTTTAATCTTCCGGGTTTTCAATTCCACAAGAAAGTTCCGGATTCATTTTTCACACACACACTGCCCTGAGGCAGTTCCTGGATGCATTCTTCACACCAACACTGCCCTGAGGCAGCCTAAAGTAGTGGTAGCTGTAAACGTGACAGGCTGCCATGGAAACAAAGTAACTACAGCTGCCTGGAGCAAAGCAGTTTACCAGGAGAACCTTTTACACACAAAACCTCTGGGAGAAGTTTTACGCAGAATTTCAAAGATCCTGATGTTTAAGATTTGGATGAGTGATTTAGACACACAGAAAGTTCTGAATGTTACAGCAAACATCCAGGAGAAATGTGTGTCTAAAAACACCCAATGAAAAATCCCCAAGTATCACACGCTGAGTCCTTTCAGCCAGGAACGAGCCCTGTACCCAAGCTGGGGAGGCACAAATCTTGCCCTGTTGTTGTGCAGCCAGGACGACACTGAACTGAGTGGAAGTCCCTGAAGCATGCAGTGCACGTGGGACCCACCTAGCAGGCAGCACAGGACAGAGCAAGAACCTGCATCAGGAAAAGGCAGGTGGTGAAACAAGGAGAGGGAGGGAGAGATGCTGGGGAGAAGGGAAGGAAGAGGTGTGACACGGGAGAGGATGCTGATGGGGGCAAGTGCATTACTTGCACTTGGGCCCATTCCATCCTAGCTACACCCCTGCTCTGCCCAGCTGAGCCAAACAGAGCTCAGGAAAATAGTCACTGGAACTGTGACCTGGTGAGGCTCCATATTCTCCCTTCCCTTCTCCTCCCCCTCTCTTGTTTGGACTCCCCCTTCTCCTCCCTCTTGTTTGGACTTCCCCACTCTCTTCCCCCCTCATTAGGACTCCCCCGCTTTCCTTTCTTCTCCCTCTCTTTGGTCCTGTTTGGACTCCCTTCTCGTTTGGGCTTCCCCTTTCCCCTGATTTGGTCCCCTTCTCCTAGTGATGGGTGTGCTCAAGGGGTGCACTCAGGAAGGGGAAGGTCTAGATCATGGCTCTGTCCCCTATCGTTGCAGGCATGGATCCATCAATGCCCCCCGTGTCCTGAGTTTACTCTTCCAGTGTGGCCTACGGCTAGTTATTATGTTGATCCCTTTCCATTTTGTTGATCTGGCCACTGAATCCTGTTTAGGGCTGAAACTCAATCCTGATTTTCTCTCAATTCTCATAGAAAATCATGGTTCACAACTTGTTTATAGAGAGAATTTATAATTGACAAAAACCCTGATTCTCGACATTTCCCACTTTGTGTTTATGACACAGACTATGGCTGGTGCATAAAAAACTTAATCATTCTTTCCCAGTTGACAATTTTTCTTAATTTACCATTTACTGTGATTTACCTTGTACCATATCCTGTACTGTATACCGTGTACCACATTAATCCCAGTAATGCACATGCACAAAATGATTGCCCTTTCCAAATATGGTGGCAACATTGCCGGCATCAACTTGAGTGCTCCATCCTTGAAGGATGTTGCCTGTGAATGCACAGAACAGCTATGATGGCCGTTTTGCACATGCACATTGCCGGGAGGAATGTGGTACATGGTAAGTGGTACTTGGTAAATTGGTATACTGTACAGAATAAAATCAGAGTAAACAGTAAATTTTGATGAGATTCTCGCCAAGATCTCACACTGTTACTGAGATCATCCCAAAATCTCAGTAATAATTCTCTATTCTCATGAGATTTTCACGAGAAACAATTTGATTCCCGTTTCAGCCCTAATCTTGTTCCTACCCCCAAGCACAGAAAGACTGAGCTCAGGGTAAGGGAGCAGAGATGAGGTCATGCACACAGGGATAGGGGACAGATCCATGATCTGAACTATTCTCTTCCTGGAATCAGCCTTTAAACACCCATGCCCAAACATCTATGCCACAGGTGGGGAAACCTTTCCTGCCCAGGGGACCAATTTGAAAATTAGTACAAGCTTGCTTTGAGGGCCACATTCCATTTGATTATTGCGGCATCAGCTCTCACCTTAGCCAAAGCACAAATAAGTACAATATACAACATACAATACTGTACAGTATACTAACATGAGATAACAAAGGTAAGCATACTAAATACTAGATAAAAATGATTTTAACTGACCAGTTGGGTCGATAAATCTAACTAGGGGACAGATCGTCATATCTTATGCTGAGTCCACTTAAGGTGGGAATTTCAAGTTACAAAAGAAGCAGTTAAACAAAACAATCTACCAAAGTTGGAGCCCACAGTACATTTCTATGTTAGGTGTTTTAATCAAACAATCGACGTTCTGCATTCCCATCCCAGATCAACATAAGGTCCCTTCATTATTTAGATATTGACCGCCTGGTGCAATTGTCTTTCTTTGGCATCCAGCCAGATAAATGTGGCCACTGCAACCCTTTGGTTCTAAGGGTTAGCAGGGTTAGCAGGGACTTATAAAGACATCCTTCATCTAAATGCCTTCTTGAAGAGCTCAGAGGTTTTAACCACGATTCACGTAACTGGTGATAGAAGGGACAGTGCAGTAGGAAGTGCTCAGTTAAATCTATCTCATTCGTACTACACATGCAAGTTCTTGTATAAGATGGTGTTCCCCGATACCTTCCCTCAGTAACTGCTGTTTTCAGCAGCTGAAATCTCAGCCTAGTATAGGTCTTTCATAAAACTGGGCTTAGTAACAGGGAAAGATAAGGTTAGAATAAAAACTCATGTTTAACCTGTGCCAACCGTGGCACTGCCTTCCAACTCCGTACCACAGCCACATCATCCTGCTGGGAGATATCCTTAATCCTTGCACATAGTTCCTGTCTAATCTTACCTAAGGGCATCCCCTCAAATGCACCAAATGTAAATCCCAGGCTACTTAGCAAGGTAGACAGATATTTTAACCAGGGATATGTTCTCGCTCCTTTATATTCAAGTTGCTCTAGTAAGCAATCAATTAGCAAGGTACCTTTCCTCTGCTCCAGTATTCTTAGCCAAAACCTAGCCAGCGCCAGTATCCCAGCACATTTAATAGAGATAACCCCTGTTTTCATCTGTACTACCCCACCTGGGATGCCATTCCCCACACCCAAGACCTTACGCAGGAATTGGTTCTGAACTCCTTCAATATCAGTTAAATTAGGAGATGGGATCACTTCCAATCCAAATGTCGCCATAGCCTGCGTCTTTGTGGTATATGTTTGGAGAATAATACCAATAGGGATCCTCTGGAAGTATTAAAGGCTTAAGCATTGCGCCTGAAACTCTCGCCACTTTCTGGGCCCTCCATAGACACTGGAGATGGAGCGCCCAAGGGACGTGCTGAAGAAAGGGAGAGCCCAGATCATAGATCTGAGCCATGGATCTGTCCCCTATCCTTATGTGCATGCCCTCATCTTTGCTCACTTGCCCTGAGCTCAGTTTTTTAAGTGCTTCGGGATAGGAACTGGATACAGGGTGGGGTCAGATCCAGAAACCGGAAAGGGCCGCATAAAAACTTGCCAGAGACCCAATTTGGATTCAGGGCCTGAGTTTGCTCACCCCTGTTGTATGCAGAACCCAGAGCTTGAATTAATTTTCAAGAAGGCCTCCAGGAGAAAAACAGTTCTGCACCCCACCTCTAGGGTGATAACTAATATAATGTGCCAGGTCTGCTGTTATCAGGATTTCAGGCTGACCAGGACGTCCCATGTATGTGCTACAGTCATGGTCCATCACATTGCTAGAGTCCCAAACAGAGTCTCTATAAAGTCCATCTTGGCAACACAGCTGGGGAAGGGGAATGCACCTTTGCAAAGACAGGTCAAGAGTTTAAAGCAACTCAAACAATTCCCGTGAGATCTTCTCCAGATCTATATTGAAGACCTGCTCCTCGAGCCTCACTTTGATGACTGTCTATGCTCAGGAACCACTAGGGCTTAAACAAGAGCAAGTGTTCCTGTTCCCCTGGGAAATAATGATCCTTCAGGAGTGCTTCTGAGTGTTTGTCAGTACTTTTTCAGTAACCAAGTTTTCTGCACTTTCACCACTGTCGATATCGGAATCTGTGATTTTTCATTTCCCATCAATTTTGTCACTTTTCTATATTTTTTTCTCACCTTCTTTTCTGTCATATTTTCTGTACACCGCCCAGAGCTTCCTGTGGCAGGATGGACGGGTTAAAAATACTTGCAAATAAATAAATAAAATAAATATTTTGTCACTTTTCATCGTTATTGGCACTGTTTTTGTCACTTTCTTGGACTTTTCAGGACTTTTATGACCGTTTACAGAACTTTCATGGTAAGTTTCCAGCTCTTCCCTGGCAGTTTTGCCTCCGCACAGCCCCTGCACACCCTCAGGGCAGACAGAACTGACATTTCCCCAAAAGACTGATATTCAATCTTTCTGCTCAAATTGATATTCAAATTGCTGCTCTTTTTTGTTGTGATAGACCTTTTGAATTTTTTCCCCCTCATCCTAAGTGATCTGATGCTTAGGAGGGAAAATTGCTGAACTTTAAATATTTACATTTGTTGAGATATTTTCTGGGATCACTGAATGCAGTGGAAAAATTCCAGTCAGAACTGAGAAGTTTTTCCAAGGGATTTTTGGTGACTTCAGTCACTCTTTCTGCTGCAATAGGAAGACTTCAAAATACTTGCTTTTTACACAGACTTGTGTAGCTTAGATTTTTAGTGTTACTGAAAGGAGGAGCTAGTGCTATTGCTATCATTATATTAGCTCTTTTGAACTGATGTTACTGAGAAACTTGGGATTATCAGGATTTTTTCAATGTTTTTCTTGTTCCTTGGCCTTGGAGCTGAAGGACACTGAAAATACTATGTAAATGCCTAATAAGGATGATTCTGGGCACATTAAAATGAGTGACCTAGAATAGCCAATGGAAGCAATGGAGGCAATAATAGTGGAACTGAAAAATGATAATAGGCTTTAAGGGCTGGAAAACAACACAATGGAGCTGCATCTTTGGGGGAGGGGAAGGGTGTGGAATGATGAGGGAGGCAGATGAAGGAGGCACGAGGGACTGAGTAGAATGACTGGAATGACAGGGACGAGGCTACAGGGATTGGGTACAATAACAAGGGACTGGGTGGAATGATTGGAATGCTGCCCATAGACTCCTTGTCACTCCTCCCAGTGACTTATATAACCCAGAAGCTTGTCATTCTACCTGCTTTTCATGGCATTCCTCTACTCCCTGGTGGCCACGCCTTCTGGTGACTGCACTCCCTACCCCACCAACCTAAACATTTCCCAGCCACCACTGCTAATAGGTTATTGTCCTGCTCTCTCGTTTCTAATGCTGAATTGTTGCTTACCATATATTCTCCAGTGGGATTCAAATAATAGGGTTTTGATCAGTTTCTGTAGTCTAACGGAGTTTATAAAAATGAAATAACTTTTGACATTCAGCATAGCCATCCTTTAACTGCTAACATCTGTTTATACCCTTTTCAACCACTTACGGTAATTTCTACTATTAGTCGCAGCGCAGTGAACAATGTGGGATAGCATCTATTTCCAAACACCCTAAGGGGTTTCCAGTGCTGTGTGCAATTTGTTTGGGTTTTTTTTTAAATTACTAAAATGAATAGAGCCCCATTCATTTTAATAACTAAAGCTACAAAAAATGAATGAATAATCAAACAACTAAAATTGTCTTTCATTCATTTTTGTTCAAAAATTAAAATTAAAAAAAAAATCAAAAATGAAAAAGAACTGCACATGCACAAAATGGCCACTGTGGCTGTTCTGTGCATGCATGGCCCTTTTCAAAAATGGCACTGGCAGTGTCACCACCATTTTGGAAAAGGTTAGTACATGCACAAAATGGCTACTGTGCACGTGCAGACTGGCTGCCCTTTTCCAAAATGGCAGCAATGCTGTTGCCGCCATTTTGGAAAAGGATGCATATGCACAGAATGATCCAGCTGCCATTTTGTGCATGGACAATTATTCTTTTCATGGTTTTTTATTTGTTATTTTTTAAACAAAAAAGATAACAGAAACAAATGGGTTTCAACGAACGACTGAAAACGAATGGTTTTCATAAACAGAAAATGAAGATGAAGACAAATGAGATACGTTCTGCACACTCCTAGTGCTGTGTACTGTGAGGATATGTCTTATATATCAAAGCTACATTTGCAAAGAAGTGGCTGCTGTCTTCTTTACAAGTTCAGTCTTTTTCTTGCCCATGCATCCAGAGCAAATCCCTTTTCTGCAAAAATGAATCTTTTTCCCCCCACAGGGTCAGAATTAAGGGAAATTTAGTACTCGGTCCCCAACAACTAATTGATCTGATCTATATTTACTGCACAGATGTCAGAAACAATCTGACTGAAAGAAGCAGAGATTTATTCTCTCCAATCTGAAAGAAGTGGTTTGTGCTTCACTGTCATTCGACCTTCTTTTTTTAAAACTCAGAGTCAAGCAGAAAAATAAAATTACTCACATACTTCAATTTGTAGTGGAGGTCAGTACAAAAATAAGATTACTATCCGGTATGTTTTGTGATCTTTTCTTAAGGATGAACTAAAAACAATCTTAGATTTAAAAAGCTATACTGAAGCTGATCTCAAAATTATACAGCATCTTCATAAAGCCCTTTGCTAACAATACAGATAAGTATTTCATTTGTGACTCTGAAGAAGCTGCCTCTAGAGTGGGATATGGCAGATATTAAGCTACACTGCAACACAGCTTCAGATGGGAAGTAAAGATTGCTGTATCAAGTTGAAACAGTAACAAAATTAATACAATCTGAAATTTTTATCAGAAACTCTCACTCATATGTAAAGTATCAAGTGGGTTTTGAAGACTACAAAACTTTAGGAATTTGGTTTTCTATCTCATGTAGAAGCAGATGACAGCAGTTGTGCACTGTCTTAAAATGAAATAATAGGTCAGTGGTTCAATTTAGACACAGTAAAGCTGAAACGGGTATAGGTGATGATGGTTGGCCGACCTTGTGGCGTAGAGAAGATTGAGACTCCTGTTATTGATGGAATCTGGCCCCCTCTGGTCAATCAGGTTTGCAGCCTTGCAGTGCTTCTGGACCCCTGGCTGTGCCTGGATTGTCAAGTTGCTGTGGTGGCTAGGGGTATGCATGTCATTTTTGTTGATACAATAACTATAATGAAAATGGTCATTTATTGCAATAACAAAAATGACAAACGAGAATAATGACAACGATAACAAAAACGAAAATGTTGTTATCGTTGTCGTTATTATTAATGCTGTGGCAGTTGGGTTTTGGAGGGGAGGAAGGACCAGACATCTTGGAGCCCTAATAAGGGTTGAACTCTTGGACTGTGCCTGTGTTGGGAGAGGAGAGCAGCTCCGCAGTATCTGATGGATGTATCGCTGGCAAATGAGCAGCGCAAGCAGGCCCCAGTAGTCTCATGGAACTCTGTGATTGCTCAATGCCTTCTGCCTCCCATAACAAATCAGGGGAGCTCTGGGGGAGGGCACTGCGATCTTTTATAGTAGGAGGGCCAGGATTTTTCTCTCTCTTCTGTGAGAGCTCACTACTTGTCAGGTTGGGTTTTATAGAACTGTGGTGCTTGCACACAAAAAACCCTCCCTAGCCCTCATTGTATTACCAATACCTTTCCTTCCCATACTCTACATTTTACCTTCTCCCTTTGCCTGCCCATCTCCCCCCTGTACATTATATATAGATCAGTAGTATAAGTTAGATATAGATATATATTATAGACATATAGATTAGAATAGTTATATAGATAATTGATTAGATAATAGATAGTTTTCCTTTTCCCTTCCCCTGTCTCCCTTAGATTTAGATAGATATAAGTTGTGTACATATATAAAGAGATTAGATATTTTATCGATATTTAGGCTAGTCTATATTATTATATATTAGCATTATAATATAGGCATATTGTATAAATATAGGTTAGCTTTTGTATATATATCACATACAGTACATATTTTTTTACTGTGTGTGCACTTGTGTGTACAATGAGAAAGGGAAGGACTAGTAGTTCAGCCTCTGGGGCAGGTGACCCTGGTAGAGCCGTGGGCGTGGACATGCGCATAGTGGAGTTGGCAAGCCCACTGCCACTTTTGCCACTGATGGCAGCCCACCTCCCAAGCTAAAAAGACCTGATTTTCCCCCTCAAGGCGGCAGGTCTTATCAGGGGAATGTGCAGCAGCAGAGATCTTGGGAATGGCATCTGTGCAAGGCAGGGAGCCCCAGCCTTCCACTAGTAGCAGTGGCACTGGAAGATGGAGCCAAGCGCAAGGAGTGGGGGGGGTGTGTGCACCAGCAACAGCTTACACTGCCAGCAGTGATTTTTCACTGGGGGAAGCTGAAGCAACAATGGCGCTGGGAGTGGCAATTATGGTGCTTTGGGTGCTGTTGCTGAGAGTGGTGCAGGGGCAACCACCTCTCCTTGGCAGGCTTCTCCCTCTGGCACACCCCCGAGGATCAGAGGGTTTGGGGAGGCAGTATTTGAGGGCATCCTTCCCCACCTTGGCAGCAGCAGCCCAAGCTTGTTATTCCCCTCCCGTGTTTCAACAAGTAGCAACAGGGCATCCACTCCTCCCATTCTGCAAGGTGGTCGCAGTGGTAACTTCAGTATGGGTGGTGTCATTGAGCTGGGCAGTAATGAGGGGAGCGAGGGGGAGGAGATTCATGATGCTCCTCCTGCGGGGACAAAGCCAGTGACCCCCAGAAGTGGCAAGAAGGGTTCAGGCGGGCAGCCCTAGGGATGTGCGAACGCGGTTCGGAAGTTCGGAGTTCGGAACAAATTCGAATAGTTCGGTCAACCAAACTGAACTTTAAAACCTAACTCGAATTTGACTGAACTGTTCGGTCAAATCCGAACCAGTTCGGAACGCCAAAAAAAACAGGTTTGAATGTGCGAACTCAGTTCGGAAGTTCAGAATTCGACCGAACTCAAACAGTTCGGTCGACCGAACCAAACTTTCGAACCAAACTCTATTTTCGAACCAAATTTCCAAACTTGGTTCTGTTCTCACATCCCTAGGCAGCCCAGGATACCTGTGTGGCATCACTTCGAGGAAGTGATCCTAGGTGACAGCAGCCAGGTGACCTGTGTCCACTGTGGGAAGGTAGTGTGCCGTGGGAATAAGAGGGTGAATTTAAGTAACAATGACATGAATTCCCACCTGAGTACCTGGCATAGGGATTTTCTGCTGCAAGATACATGTGACAGTGTGGACAGGAGTGGGTTCCCTGCTGCAGCAAGCATGAGCAGCAGCAGCAGACCTTCCTCCTCTGCTCATGGCAAGGGGAAGGAGGGATAGCAGCATGTCCCATCTCAAGCCCCCTGTCAGCAGGAGCAGCAGCAGTTCACAATGGAGGATCTGGGGTTTGGGCAGTTGCAGCGTGGTGGAGTTTGTCATCCAGTGGCAATCAAGATCACCAGGCAGGTGGGTGGGCTGAGTGCCCTGGATGATCATCCCTTTAGCATCATTGAGTTCCAGGAATTCCACTGGCTGTTAGCACTGCTGGCACCCCAGTACCAGCTTCCCAAATGCACCACCTTCAGCAGGCAGATGGTGCTGCCCTCCCTCTGTCAGGGAGCGGGTAAGGGAGCAAATGGCCAGGGTATGTGGGGCAGTTGTGCATTTCACAATAGACATTTGGAGCAGTCAAAATGCACAACTTGCCTTCCTGGCCCTGACAGCACACTGGTGGCTGCAGCAGGTGGCAGGAGGAGGATCAGCATGCAGCAGGGGTGAGGGGGAAGGGTACAGGTGGGCCCTGCTTTCCACCCAGATCTTTTATGAGACCCACACTGCCATCAACATAAGGGGAGCCTTGGACACCATGGTGGAGGAGTAGCTAACAGAGGGAGTTCCATTCACCAGGGTGTTTGTGGTAACTGATAATGCTGCAAACATGAAGAGGGCAGTGCTGGAGGGCGGGTTACAGCACAACCCCTCTGCTGCCCACACCCTTCACCTGTGGTGAAGGATGTCCTGGGTCTGGGCGAGAAGGCAGCAGAGCACAGCAGCAGCCCCCTTACCCTGTTAATCGAGACGGGCAGGAAGATTACAGGGTACTTTGACAAGAGCGTGAAGGGTGGTCACCTCTTGAGGGAGAAGCAGGTGGAGCTGGGGGTGCAAGAGCACTTCCTCATGCAGGACGTGGGCACCAGGTGAAACTCCACCTATAGCATGATGGAGATTCTAGTGGAGCAGAGGCGGGTCCTGCATGTGGCAGCCTCAGAGGGGGGAAATGGGGCAGAAAGACCACTAGGGCAGGAGGGGTGGACAATGATGGCCCAAACCATGCACGTCCTTAAGCCCTTGAAGGACATGATGGAGAGCCTGAGTGTGGCAATGGACACCCTGAGCCAGGTAACCCCCCTGGTCCAAAGTCTTATCAGGAGGATGGAAGGCTTCTTGAGGGATGAAGGCAGGGAGAAGGAGTGTCAGCTTGTACCAGAGGTGGTGGTCCCAGTGCAAAAGATGAAGGAGGGACTGAGTAGGAGGTTTGACCCTCTTATTCACAAGGAGGTATACATACTCTCCACCATGTTGGACCCCAGGATGAAGGCAAGTGTGGCAGCTCACCTCGCACACCAGACTTCACTCTTAGGAAGCATGTTCTAGTGGAGAGGATGTGGTCAGTCAACAGGGTCAGACAGCAACAGCAACAGCATGGCAGCCAGGAGGGGCAAAGCAGCAGCAGGAGGGCAGAGATGCAGAGCAGCAGCAGCAGCAGCTCCTCGGCCATCACCCACACCAAGTGAACCACCCCAGAGCAAACAGTATTGGCAAAGGCAATTGGGGAGGAGGTTGTCAACATCAGCAGGAAGAGGCAGCATGAGTCTGACACTATGGAGCAGGCAGTGGCAAAATACCTCGAGGAGCCAGTGGTGAATCCCAGCAATGATCCCTTTCTGTACTGGGCAGAGAAGGTGGAAATATGGAAGACCCTGACCAGGGTTGCACAAGACCTCGTGTCCTGCACACCAACCAGCATGTCCAGTGAACTGGTGTTTTTGGTGGTGGTGGACACCGTGAGTCCCCACCGTTCAAGATTGGGCACTGGGTTGGTAGAGCAAGTCCTGTTCCTGAAGGTCAACCTGCCGCTGCTGGGTTTTCCTGACCTGTCCGTGGACCCATAGTGAGGGTGGGGCACGAGAGAGAGAGAGAGAGAGAGAGAGAGAGAGAGAGGCTTCCCATTGCTAAAATGAGAAAGAATGGAGATGTGGGGAGAGAGAGCGAGAAAGAGGTGCATCCTGCTCAAGCTGCCACCTAGAGAGCTCATCTGTGCTCATGCTCAATACCCACATCCAGCAGCAAACCCATCAGAATGAGATGGAAATAATACACAACATAATTATGTGCCTGCTGTGTGCTTCCCTGCACCACCACCTATCATAATGATTGACTGAAGTGTGCCCAATCATGCACTAATTCTCTCTCTCTTTCTCTTATGCCCTGCTCTCCATTGGGCAATCAGTCGGGAGCTTTTCAAAGCTCCCCTCTCTGATATCCCATAGCTCGGGGGCTTCCAAATGACTACTACCAACAGTAAGCAAAACCTATCCAAGTATCATATGTCACCTCAGCTTCCCAAGGAGAACCTCCATGGGGTGATTTTTCTGTGACTTGAAGCCGATGCCCCACCACTCACAGACTTCCCAAGGCAGGCCCCTGTGGGCCAACCTCTGTGCGAGAGCAAACACCCATTGCCACCCGCCACTGCCTGCTGCCAGAAAGCCTCCCTTTCTCTCTCTCTGGCACCCCCTTCCACAGAAACATGCTCTGCTACTCCTGCAAAACTGACACTTGCCTGCCTGCCCGCTCCTCTGATGCCACCATATGCCACCTGCTGCCAGAGTCTGTCTGTCTGTCTGTCTCTCTCTCTCTCTAGCACCCCCTCTTTCTAGCCACCCCAAGCTGTTTTCAGGAGGGGCAGGATATAAATATATTAAATAAATAAATATTCACAGAAATTAGCTCTGGCTGATCCACCTGGGGCTCTGTCTGCAAGTTGAGACCTCAGCACATCTTGGGGTGCGGGGCTGAATGGGTGGATGTTGTTAGAATGTTAGGAGCCATCTCTAAGAAACGTGTTTACATGGCAGCAACCTGCTACTTGTGCCCGACTGCCAACCATAGCATGCTTTCTCACCAGATTTCAGTAATAGACTGCATGATGGTGTCAAGCTCCTTTAGTATAAAAGGCACTCTCCTTTTATAGAATGACAGTTTCTTGCAAGACTTTCTAGAAATATAAAACAATTCCATGCGGAGCTGGAAGGGTGGGTGTTGTCAGAATGTTGGGAGCCATCTCTAAGAACCTTGTTTACAAGGCAGCATTGCTGCTTGTGCCCACCTGCCCACTGGCACCTGCCCACCTGCTCCTCCACTGCCACCTGCTGATGTCCACTGCCAGAGAGCCTCTCTCTCTCTCTCTCTCTGGCACCCTCGCACAGAAACTAGCCCTGGCTGCTCCACCTGGGGTGCTGTCTGCGAACAGATATAAGCTGTTATTCCTGTCCCAGGAACCATCATCAAGGTTCTGGGGCCATCATTCCACTCACAGAAAACTGTCATTCCACTGCATTCAGAAGCAGTAATTCCAGTCCCTAGAACCATGGTTAAAGTACTAAGGACATCATTCAGCTCCCATGGGCCTCTCTCACTCTCTGGCACTCCCACACAGAAACATGCCCTGCTGCCGCTGCTCCTGCTCCTGCCAAGCTGCCAGCTGACTTCCTACGTGCCAGCTCCTCCAATGTTAACGGGAGACCTCGGTTCACACGTGATTATTGGCGGGGGGGTCGGTACCCAAATATCCAGTCATTTCTTTTATTTAGGGGAATTAGCCAAATTAGTAAAATTAGAGGTCCCCATGTGTCCCAGGGATCAATCTGAGGAACGACACGTGCTACAGTCCGTTCATGTTACCCTCCCCAAATTGTAAGGGGAGAGAAAGAGAGAAAGATTCAATAAAACTGAAACAGGTTTATTGTTGTATAAAAACAGAAGTACAAAGGCAAAAATAAGGTACACAAACACACACAGAAGCTAATGCTGAAACACAGCCCCGGTCTGACTGATGGGATACAAAAAGGGAAAACATAAGTGGCTGCGGGGAAAGGGAAAGTAAAATGGGGGGGCGGTGAAGACACAGCAAGAGAGAGAGAGAGAGAGAGTTTGGACCTGTAGATTACCTCTCCTAGCTGATTACAGAAGGGATCAGCAGCCTGGAATCCAGCACAGTTTGTGGGGGGGAGTGAAAGAAAAAGAGAGGGCCAGACCAATGTCTGGGAGACCCCTTAGCACAGACACGTGCAGAACAAACTGCACGTATCTGCATTCCAAGATTTCTCAGAGGTTGAGGGGAAAGCAGGAGCAGTTATAGGGTACTGGACAAAGGATTTGAGAGACTAAGCTGTGCCGTATGGGGTGTATAATGGGCTGATGAGGGGAAGAACCAAAACTTCTACTTCCATCACAAAAAGGGCTATTGGAGATGCATAAGATACTTTTGACACAGGGGGAAAGAGTAAACAACAGTGGCTGGAAGGTAGTTAAGGATGATATGAGGGCTTAACGATCGACTCCCTGGGACACAAAAGGTGCGCGAGAGAACACCTGGATTTCTTAGGGGAGGGGGGGTTGCTGTTCCAAGTTCCAGTCATCGGTGCTCTACTGAATAGGAAGAATGCCTCTTAATGGGCCCATACTTTACTGTAGGCGTTTTCCTTTTTCCTCTCTTCCCCCAGGTTCAGGCTGGTATTTCACATGAGCGACCTACTTTCTGCTGGGTTCCATGGCGGCAGGGCCCGATCCTTTTTTACAAGCCCCTCTTTGCTATGGGGGCTATCCTTTCAAGCTCCCCTTTTCTGCATTTTCTGGCCCTTGGTCACCAATGAGGTCTATCCCTCTAAGCCCTCCTGGTC
The DNA here is from genome assembly GCA_003113815.1 of Sphenodon punctatus. Lineage (NCBI taxonomy): Eukaryota > Metazoa > Chordata > Lepidosauria > Sphenodontia > Sphenodontidae > Sphenodon > Sphenodon punctatus. Next base: position 1,420,923 of record QEPC01014454.1, read on the forward strand.
CAAGGGGGGGGGTTGTACCCATTTTAGGGAAGACTGAGGCCATCATCAACATCCTATGCCACCTGAGAGAGCCTCTCTCTCTCTCTCTCTGATACTACCATAGAGAAACTAGCCCTGGCTGTTCCACCTGGGACGCTGTCTTCAGGCTGAGACCCCGGCACGTCTTGGGGTGCTCCTAATGTTACCACAGCCCTGCTCCTGATGCTGTTGCTCGTGCCAAGCTGCTACCCACCTGCTTGTTGCCTGCTGCTGCTGCTGAAAGAGCCCCTCTCTCTGGCATACCCAGAAATAAGACACCGGCAAATCCTGCCCTTCCTGGGGTGCTGTCTGCAAGATTAGACCCTGGCATATCTCTGTGTGCTGCTGCTCATGCCTGACTGTCCACCGGCACCCGCCCGCCCGCCAGCCCACCCACCCAGCAGCCTGCTCCTCCGCTGCCACCCGCTGATACCCACTGCAGATCCTGGAAGAGCCCCTCTGCCCACCAGCACCTGCTGACAGAGAGCCTCTCTTTCTCTCTGGCACACACACACACATAAATAAGTCAAAATTGCCTGGTAAAATATAACAAAAAAGTTTATTAAACAAACAATTTTAACTATGATAACACAAAACAATATAACAAAGAGAAATAACTATTTTCAAATTTTAGTCTTCCTCCGCATCCACCTCTGGAACATGGGGAGGAGATTGGGAGGACCGCCCACAGGATACCAGAGGGGGGATATCTGGGACCTCTGCCCCATGCCTCCTTGCCATTACAAGGGCCCCCTCATCATGCCTTTCCACCCCACCATTGCCTTTCAGAAGGACTCCAAAGACTCCTTTTCTGTGGTCACATATTCAGCAACAGCCTACAACTGGAGTTCTCTTTCCTCCGCTGCCCTGTAGCGGGTGATGATGGAGTCCTCAATACTTCCACAAGACATCAGAAAATTCCTCCTCCAAGTGCTGCCTTTGTGCCCTGAGGGAGCGGTGAAAGTCCCTCACTGCAGGGGACTCCACCCCTCTGTTCTGCTACCTTAGAGTTTGAGGAGTCAATCACAGACCTGGAGGGGGAAAGATGGTGATGGCATCTCACTTGCCATCTGCTGCTGGCAGTGGCACCAGAAGAGACCCCCTGCTTCTGGGCCTTCTTCACCAGGGCCACACAGTGAAGACTGTTTATATCAGCAATCAGCCCCAATGTGGTCCCCTGGGCCCCTCTTTTGAACTCTTTGTCACAGATCTAAAAAACAACATAAGAAGTGCCATAACAATGGTCTCTCAAGCCCTGACAGAATCCTTTCTCCTCTCACTCTCCACAAGTGGCTTGCCAGTGGCCAATCTCTGCCAATCCATTACCTGTTGTTCCTGCCCCCTGACTTACCTTGCATCAAACATAGTCTCGTTTTGGGGGATAGAAATGGTCACAGACAGTATACTTTTTTGCCCTGCTCTTCTTCATCCTGTCTTGGCTGCCATCATCAGATGATGATTCACCCTCTCTGAAGCAAGAACATATACCACCTACATAATATTATGCAATCATGTGATGTCTCCAGTCCTTCCTCCTAGCCCAGTACCCCATTCTCCCACTCCAACTGGATGGATGCTGCCAACTGCTACCTCCTTGCCTCTTTCCCGGTCTCCCACCCACATCCTCCACCTGGGGGGTGTTGTCTGCAGGTTGAGGCCCTGCATTGTCTTGGGGTGCTACTGATGCTCATGCCTGACTGCTAGCAATCCACCCACACACACACACACCTGTCAGCTCACTCTAGAGGTTGGTATTCTAACTTCTACCATCCCTCATCAATAAATAAATTTTACAAATCTGGCACTGACGGTGGCAGCTTTGCTGCCGTCCTCTTCTTTGGGAGAGGAATCCACCTCCACCACCTCGCTGGATGGTCCAGCCTCCTCCACCATCTCCACGTTCACCTTCTTCATCTGTGCTGTCCTTCCTGCCTGCCATCCTTTCAACTCACACAAGACAACACACACAAGACAGTCAAACCGTAGGCTAAACACACTAGCCGTAGGCTAAACACACACATACACACAGCCAGTCAGCCACACACCACACCAGACACAACACAGTCTATCAAGTATCGTTACTGGTATCCCGGGATCTTTTGGTAACGCTTTTGTTATCGTTAATGGTATTGTGAGGACTTCATTTGTGTATGGGAATCAATACCAATAATGTTACGGATAACGATAAAAATAACAATAATGACAATAATAATGAAAATGACAGTGTTAATAACGATAACAAAAATGACATTTTTAATAACGATAATGAAAATGACATTGAGGCCTGGTTCACAGCCCTAGCAGTGGCCAGAAGTGTTTTTCACCAACTCCATCTGGTGAGGAGGCTGCAAGCTTTTCTTTTTGATTTGGATCTGGCCACCTTCATTCATGTTTTCATCAACTTGAAGCTAAATTACTGCAATACACTCTATGTGGGACTGCCCTTGATGACTGTTTGGAAGCTGCAGCTGGTGCAGAATGCGGTGGCTCACCTCCTTTTGGGGATGAGCTACCAGGAGCATATTACACCGGTGCTCTGAAGTTTGCACGGGATCCCTAATGACTTTCTGGGCACAATTCAAGGTGCTGGTTTTGACCTTTTAAAAGCCCTAAACAGTCTGGGCCCCACATATCTGAAAGATTGCCTGTCCTTCCACATCCCATCACAGCCCCTGTGTTTGGCTGGCAGTTCCTCCCTCTGGGTACCATGTGTTAGCCTTGTTCATACAACAAGGACTCGCAGAGAGGCATTCTTGGTTGCTGCTCCAGTGCTTTGGAACTCCCTTCCTCTGGAAGTTTGTTTGAGCCTGAGCGCAAGTGTCTTCTGGAGGTGATGTAAGCCTGTTTTATTTGAAAAGGCAATTGGCGGGCAGGGATATGGGATGAGGTGGGGGTTTGTGGGTGGTTTGGGGATAGAGGTATGAGATGGTGTTGGGCAGGTAGATGGTTTTGGATGGGTTTTGTGGAGGTTTTAGGGTTTTTTAATTTTAAAAGTTTTTTTTAATGGATTGTAAGCTGCCATGAGCCTCAGGAAAGGGTGGCATATAAAATGGAAACAAACAGATAAATTTAGTACCTCCGGATAGAATCACATTTTTTGTTACTGCATTGGGTACCTGACAGGTTAGGTATCCAGAATCCCTCAAAATAGGGTACTTCTGGTACTGATTTTTTGATTTACCAAATCCTAATCAGTATATTGGTAGTCCAATCAGTATATTGAACTGAAAAGGTGAAAAATAAGTATGACATTTTGTTATTTTTTTTACAAAAGTGACCTGAAGTAGTTTCCTGAGACCAGAAGTTGACTTTCCAGGACTCAAAAGTTGATTTTCTATGTGTTTTAAAATGAAAAATTGGAACTGGAAATAGTTTTCCAGGACCAGAAGTTGCCAAAAATTGTCAGAACTTGATGGAAACATGATAAATCAATGTCAGAAGTCAGTATATTGACAAAACTGTCAAAAAAATCAGTACCGGACATTCCAGAACTGGAAGTTGACATTTTGGGGCATTGGGTACCCGACGTTGCCATTGGGTACCAAATGGCACCTGATCATTACAGTGTCAATTCAGATACTGGAAATTCAACAAATTACCCATTTTTGTGAGTATCTTCTTTCAGCTCTATGCGGAAGGTAGAAAAAGATATATAACAAAGCACAACACCATAAATTCTTCTTGAATTACCTCAGTTTTCCCTAGAGGTGTCCAATGCAAGTACTGAGTTGGCTTGACCCTACATACTGTTGCTGCGACACCTAGGAGTGATCCCTCTTTTCACCAACCAAAATTCAGTGTTAATTTTGCTGCCCAGGTCTCTAACATACTAACAATAAGAATCTCACCACTCTGGCACTGCAAGTGTTCCCAATGATGATCAGTCACGAGGTCCTCTGCAGGGTTCTGAGACTTGAGAACAAGTCTTGGGTGCAGTGGAGCTGGAGCAGCTGCCAACTCTTTGTGCCTCCATTATTTATACAGTTCTTGGTTGCACAATTTTACTATGTCACTGATCAATCCAGTCCAGTTGGCAACTCTTAGCAAGCATTTGAGTCGGCCAATGCCAGCCCACCCCAGGTAGACTAGTCCAAAGCCAGACTACCTGCAGCCCCTAAAACCTACATCATGTCTGCACGAGTGCCTCACTTTCCGGGCTCTGGATCGACTCCTGAAGTTGACTGGGAGTGCCTCTCTTGAAGTCCCCCAGGTATCCTGGGGGAGCGACTATGGAGAGAGCGTTCTTGGTGGCTGCACCCAGGCTGTGAAACTCACTCCCATCGGATGCCCAGGTGGCCCTGGACCTCTCCTCCATTCAGTGACAATGCAAGACCTGGCTCTTCTGGGCTGTTCAGGCTTTTCTTGAGGGAGATGGGTGAAGGCTGGGGGGACTGGGTTAAGGTGGGAAGGGTTTTTTTTGTTGATGCCTCCAATTAGATTAAATGTTTTATTATTTATTTTATATTGGTATTTATTGTTGTATTGTATTTTATACCTTGTTAGATGCCTTGAGCTGCTTTAGCAGAAGGAGTGGGATATAAGCTCATTATATAAAGAATAAATAAATAAATGTCTGTCCTGGGACAGCACAATACAATCATTGATTAGATTGTTAGGACAATGTTGGTGTACCTCAAAATCTTCTCAGTATAGTAATTCCCTACTTCCCTCACCCAAGAACTTTATATAATTCATTAATATGAATTAACTGTCAATCTGCATGTACAATACAATGAAGTCTATACCACTTCTGGATGCACGTCATTAATACAACTACCATCCTGTTTTGTGCTGGTACCACCAGGTGTTCCTATTTTTTCCCCTCTGCCAAGAACTGGTACAGAGACACTCCTAGTCTCCTCTGCCAAGAGCTGACGTATCTAGCATGACTGCTCTTATGCGGACTCCAAATTTAGAATATTCTGTTGCTCTCTCTATGTTTGGCTTAAATGTAGGTGCCATTGCTTCCTATATGCATTGGCTATACTGTGCCAATGTCCCTTCCAACACTTCCCCCTCTTTTAGAACCATCTGTCCATCATTTTCTGGCATCCAAAGACAACATCTCATCTAAGAGACAGGACACATTCCCTAGGGTGCCTTGCCAACGTGCCCCTAGATGTTGCTCGTGACAAAGGTTATTGTTGACACCCCATCACTAATAACCTTTGTAAATCCAATAGACTGTTGTCATTGGGGAGTTAAAGCAGACAGGTGTATTGTGCCTGCCCCAAGGTGAATTCTGACTGTACATAGTAAGGGAAGTTAAAATTGAAGCTGTCAAAGGACTATGCAAACACAGCACAGCACAGCATAGCACAATATTAACCCATAATGCTGGCTGTAGCAGGTTCCCCTTTATTGTGGGTAAGTGCATGCAGTGTTAGGCCCAAGAAAAAGGATCACTCTGTGTCCAGCTCTATAACAGTTTATTTATAGCACAGTTCATGGACCAGGCATCAAGCCTCTTCTGCCAGTCTTTAAATCCAGCACAAAAGTCAATCACATAAGGCTAAGTCTAGCCAGACATTGGCTAGCTATCTCCAACTCACATTGAGGCTCTTCTCAAGGCACCTTTCAGGAGATATGTCCTCCTGTCTGGTCAGGAGCAGACTGCAGAAGTGTTCTTCCTCTTGCCTTCCAGAGCAGACTGTCATCTACTCCCTGCTTCGTCTTACTTTATACTGTTAGCCATGCCCACCAACTTCCACTTCCTGGCGGTGGCCATTTTAGGTGCTCTCTTCTCTAGGCGCCATCGTGCTAGCCTTCTTAAAGGTATATCACCTTATTGTGGCACCATTCTGCCACAGTGGCACAAATAGGGACGAGACTGGTGAGACACCTGTTAGTTCCCCATTCTTCTAAACCATTTAATTCTGTTCTATTCCATTCTAGTTTACTTATCTGGCATTTAGTCTATGGAAGTGTTCCTTAGCAACTCATTGTTCCTTCCCAATTTTTAATGTTTTTTGTTCCAGTTCTTTTATTCTTCTATGCCTGGATGCCCTGCATGGCAGGTACTTAATTTAATACATTTCCTGGAGGGTTGCCAGGATATAGCCAGACTATTGTTCTGCTTTCTAATGATGATTTTAGGCAGTTTTTATTATGCTTTTCTACACTTTTCTTTATGAGCGATAGTGTGTGTCTATATTTAGGGGCTTGGGGGTTCTGTTCCCAATAATACCACAGTGGTTCTTAAACTTTTTTGAACCACTTGTCTGTTATATTTGAGGTTCCCACATCTCACAGGGACATAAATCTTGCTTCCTTTCTTTTTTCTTTATCTTCCCACCTTTGTATTGTTTGCTCTTCCTCTCCCCCTTGTTCTTTGACACTCTCTCCCTCTTTCAACCACCTTTATTTTGGAGATTCCCATTAGCTCAATGAGAGTGTGTGGAGGTAGGTATTTGCAAGCTAGGTTCCTTCCTGTGACCTTATGAACACCTTCTGGGAAGCCTGTCCCCAAGTTTGAGAACCTTGTTCTTATTGCACAAATGACAAGTTAATCCTTTAATAACTGAGACTGAGATGATTATTTTTTACAAGGTCACTCACAGGGAAATAAATTTCACACCTGAGTAAAAATCTCCCCAGTCTTTTGCAGTTTCTCACATTAATGTTTCATCTTCATTATTTATATTGATGATCATGATAATTGTTCACAATATTTGCCATTAGTTAATGGAAAACCCATTTAAATAAATCAGGAATCCATCTTCCTCTTCCCCACCCCCTTCTCTATTAAGGCCCTTAAACAAAGACTGTTGATGTAAATGGTCCTTAGATCAGTTCCATCTCATACAGAAGAACAGACTAGATGGTTGAAAATATAAACACTAGGGGTGTGCACAAGAGACCCATGTCGTTTTTCATTTTTCGTTATCGTTTGCTTTATTAAAATGTGTCATTTTTGTTATCATTAATAACAAAATGTTGTTTTTCATTATCATTGTCGTTATTGATATTGGTACTGATTTCAAATGAAGATTTTATTTTTCGTATTGTGATCACACGAGACCAGGAATTATACCAAAAGCGGAAATGGTACTTCGATGGACTGTGCAGTAGCATGGTGTGTGGCTGACTGGCTGTATGTGACTCTTGCGGCTAGTTACCTGTGGGGGCAGAGGGTTGTGTGTGTCTGTGTGAGAAAGGAAGGAAGCAGGAAGAAACTGATGAGGAAGGTCAAGGTGGAGGTACAAATCATGGAGGCCCAGGCTAGACCATCTTGTGAGGTGGTGGAGGTGGGCTCCTCACTAGAGGAGGAGGAGGGCAGAGGAGGTGTCACTGCCAGCTTTGTAAAATTTGTTTTTATTTATTTAGCGTTCCATAGAACTTTGAGGAGGGAGAGACAGGAGGAATACTATCCTTTAGAGAGAGCTTGGAGGTGTGAGGGTGAGTGGGCTAGCAGGTGGATAGGGATGGGCAAACAGAATGCAGTTCAGATGTTCGGTTGTTCGGTTTGAAACCCGAGTTCGGGTTCGATGGTTCGGTTCAGCCGAGTTCGGGTTGGCCGAACTTGGCCGAACAGTAAAAAAATAGCACTATTGAAACCGAAACCGAAACTTTACCGAAACTTAATTTTTTTTACCCTGAAAAGACATTTTTCCTGCTCCCAAACTCATCCGAACTCATCCGAACACAACTGAACTGTTCGGTCATTCGAGAGTTTGGTTCGGACGTTCAGTTTGTATGTCCGAACAGACCATCCCTACAGGTGGACAGGCAGGTGGGCAGTCAGGCATGAGCAGCAGCAGCACCCCAAGACATGCCAGGGTCTCAACTTGAAGACAGCACACCAGGAGGGGCAGGACTTGTGTGTATTATTTGTAGGTCCGCCAGAAAAAGAGGGTCTTTCAGCAGCATCAGCAGCGGGCATCAGTGGGTGGCAGTGGAGGAGCAGGCCGGAGGGCAGGCAGGTTGGCAGGCACGAGCAGCAGCAGCACCCCAAAACATGCCAGGGTCTCAACTTTATTATTATTATTATTATTATTATTATTAGTAGTAGTAGTAGTAGTAGTAGTAGTAGTAGTAATAATAATAATAATAATAATAATAATAATAATGTATTAAAGTTGTAACCAAGGGTCAAAACTTAAATGACAAACAGAAATAGAAATAAAAACATAGAGTAACCATTCATAAAAAATTACTAAAAAAAAGAGCCACATTAGCCATTATAAAAATAAAATCAATCCATGATAAACATACCAAATCAGACTTACTCAATTAAAAATATGAAGTAAATAAAAAATAACAATATGAAATACAAAAAGAAAAAGAAGGGTCTCAACTTTCAGACAGGACCCCAGGAGGGGCAGGATTTGTATGTATTATTTGTGGGTCTGCCAGAAAGAGAGGGTCTTTCATTCAGCAGCAGCAGCAGCAGCAGGCATCAGCAGGTGGAAGTGAAGGAGAAGGCTAGTGGGTGGGCAGGCTGGCAGGGGGGCAGGCATGCATGAGCAGCAGTAGAAGCAGCACCCCAAGACATGCCAGGGTCTCAACTTCCAGACAGAACCCCAGAAGGGTAAGACTTGTATGTATTATTTGTGGGTCTGCCAGAGAGAGTGGCTCTTTCAACAGCAGCAGCAGTGAGCATCAGTGGGTGGCAGTGGAGGAGCAGGCTGGCGGACAGGCATGCGGTGGGTGGGCAGTCAGGCACAAACAGCAGCACCACCACCACCCCAAGACATGCCAGAGTCTCAACTTGCACACAGCACCCCAGGTGGTAGTGTAGGTGGGAGAAAGGGAAAGAGGTAAGGAGGCAGCAGTACCATCCATCTACTTGGTGTGGGAGAATGGGTATTGGACTGGGAAGGACTGGAGGCATCACCATGATTGCATAATATTATGTAGGTGCTATGTGTTCTTGTTTCAGAGAGGGTGATGATGATGCTGGTGGCAGAAGCCCCAAATCAAAGTCGACGTCCCAGAGCCAAAGCAGGCCAACAAGGTCTGCGGTATGGAAACATTACCATACCCAAAAGGCAGCTTCGCATGATGCAAGGTAAGGCAGGGGGCTGGATAAACAGGGAATGGATTGCCCTATGATCTGTTGAGAAGACAGAGATTCCGCAGAGACAGAGGTTGGCCAGCCACTCTTGGAGACAGGATGCAGACAGGGCTTGATAGACCATTGGTCTGACCCAGTATGACACTTCTTATGTTCCTATCTTCTTATGTTCCTTAGATCTGTGAAAAAAACATAAAGAGGGGACTTCAGGGGACCACATCTGGGCTCATCGCCTACATCTATACTGTCCACCTCATTGAGGTGAAGAGGAGTGTGTCTGGTGGCACTGGCAGCACTTGGAGGGAGGAACAACATGAAGTGGAAGGGAGAAGGAAATCACACAAGAAGAGGCGTCATCCCTGTCCTTCCCCCTCCAGCTCCTCTGATCATTCCCCAGCCCCACATGACGAGAACACCCCTGAAGTGAGGGCACTTCATAGGTTGCTGAGGAAAATGGTGACCAAGTACCTCGAGGGTTTCCAGTCCACCATGTGGGATGTGGAGGAAAGTCTGGTGAAGCGGTGCCAGGCACTCCAGATAAAGGAGCAGCAGGCACAGGCTTATGAGGAGCATGTCAGCACTGAAAAGGATGCTGTCAAGGCATTCCGCCAGTCCCTGGTGCACTGGAAGGAAACAATGTTGGGGGCCCTTGATGTTGCAAGGTGACATGGAGCAGAGGTCAACGAGGTCCCTACACCTCTGTCCCATGGACCGTTGTCCCCTTTCCCCCATGTTCCAGGGGACAGGGCAGAAACATCTTAAGGTTTTTTATTTTTCTTTCCTTTTTTGCACATAATTAAAATGTTTATTTTCCTCATAGTTAAAATGTATTTAGAATTTTCTTAGTAAAAGTTATATTTGCTACCAGCCAATTTTGAACTGTTCAATCTGTTATTCCTCTGTGATTGTTCTGACAGGTGGCAGAATCTCTTTATATATATACAGCTTCTCAGATCCCTACTTGACAGCAGCAGCACTGGTAGAATATTAACCCCAAGTTGTGCTGGGGTCTCAACTGGCAGACAGCACCCCAGCAGGGGTAGGTGGCAGTGGCAGAGCAGTCGGGTGGCAGTGGAGGAGCAGGGCAGGCAGGTGACGGGTGTTCAGGCACGAGCAGCAGCAGCAGGAGCACAAGTAGTGTATTAGTCCCAAGACGTGCTGGGGTCTCAACTTCCAGACAGCACCCCAGGAGGGGCAGGGCTTGTGTCTGTGTAGGTGTGCCAGAAAGAGAGAGAGTCAGGCTCTGGCAGAGGCATCAATGGGCATTGGCCGGTGCACTGCCCACTTTCACAGAGATCGCCCCATGGGGGCAGCCTTGGAAATCTGAGGTGTGATATATAATACTTGGTTACATTATTTGGTTGGTCATTTTGAAGCTCTCCAGTGGTGAGGTATCTTCAGCTCACAGAGAAATTTCCCCACGGGGAGCAGCCTTCAGAATCCCCCAAATGATTGCCCCATGAGAAGCAGGGCACAGGAGAGAGAGAGAGAATTAATGAGTGATTTGGCTCACTACATTAAATCATTGCGATAGGTGTTGGCAGGTGCAGGCACACAGGCACATATGTTGTGTGTTTCTTTCTTTTCTGGTCAGTTTGCTGCTGGATGTGGCCATTGATCATGAGCACATGCCACAGATGAGCTCTCTCTCTGGTTCTGGTTGGTGGCAGTTTGGGCAGGATGCATCTCTCTCTCTCTGTTCCCCCCCCCCCCGCTCTTGTTCTAGCAGCGGGGAGCCCCCCTCTCTCTCTTGTTGTGTATGGTGAGTGGTGGCATGGGCAGCAGCATGTCTCCCTCTCTCTCTCGGGTTCTGTATAGTGGGTAGCACTGGCCAGCGCAATCTAGCCACTGCCTCTGTGTGTAAATCTCAGCTGTCAGATCCCTACCTGACACAAAGTCAAGGCCTCAACTTGCATAGTGTGCCTGAGAGTTGCCTAATGGTACCATGTGAGGTAGATGGAATGGCAGGTGGGCACTGGCTGTTGGCACTGCCCTGTGTTACAGAGTGTCAACTTGGAGAGATTGCTCCGGGTGTGTGTGAATAATAAACAGAGCGAGAGACTGCCCGGGGGTGGGGGTTGGGCAGAATAATAAAAAGAGAGAGCGATTGACCTGGAGGGAGGTGAATAATAAAGAGAGAGGGGGTGGAGCAGCAGCCCCATCCAGCATTTGGGCAAGAGGGGTGGGAGCAGGAGGCATCAAGAGAGAAACCCAGGGGAAAGTCTCAAGTGTGTCAATGCCCCCTCAATCCAAGTCCACCACAAGCTCAGGAAAATCCAGCGGCAGCAGGTTGACATTCAGAAACAGCAACTGCTCCACCAACCCAGTGCCCAGCCTCATAGGGTGGGGACTCATGATGTCTGCCTGAGAGAAGACCCATTCGCTGGGCACACTGGTTGGTGGGCAGGACACTAGTTCCTGTGCCACCCTGGTCAGGGCCTGCCATACATTCCCCTCCTGCTGTCTCATTACTTTCCCAATGTTTGGAGGTTGTGGCGGATTGGATGCGGCAGAACATACTGAAGCTCAGTCCTGATAAGATGGAGGTGATGGTGGTGGGTAGGACGAGGGAGGTACTGGCTCCCCTTCTAAGGGAGGGGGTCTGCCCTCCTGTAGCCCAGCAGGTTCAGAGTCTGGTGGTGGTGTTGGACTCGGGGCTGGATCGGCAGGTAGAAATGGTGGCTAAGGCCACCTTCCGCCAACTGTATCTGGTACAGAGGCTGTATCCATACATTTCCAAGCCTGACCTGGTCACCCTCATTCATGCCTTCATCACCTCAAGGCTAGACTACTGCAATGTGCTGTATGTGGGGCTTCCCTTGTTTCTGTTTGGAGGCTGCAGCTGGTGCAGAATGCAGTGGCCCATCTCTTTATGGGGACGGGAAGGTGGGAGCACATAACACCTGTGCTCCATACTCTGCACTGGCTGCCTATAGCGTACCGAGTCCAATTCAAGATGCTAGTGTTGATCTATAAAGCCCTACATGGTCTGGGCTCCTCATACCTTGAGGACAGCCTCACCCTCCGCGCCTCAGAGAAATCCCTGGGGTCCACCGGAGGCGCCTTTTTGGAGGTCCCCCATGTAAAGCGGGGGGCCACAATGGAGAGGGTGTTCTCGGTGGCCGGGCTGAGGCTCTGGAATTCCCTCCCAAAGGAAGCCCGTCTGGCCCCAGGTCTGTTGGTGTTTTGGCGAGCCTGTAAGACCTGGATATTCGCCCAGGCCTTCGGAGGGGAGGGTGGTGTAGGGGGGGATTGTATTTTCAAAACATTGTTTTAATGAATTTTAGTGTGTTTTTATGCTGTAAGCTGCCCCGAGATGCCGTAGGCATGAGGGGGTGGCTAACAAATATTTATAAATAAATAAATAAATTCCTCACCCAGGATCACTGCTGTGGCCTAACACTGGCTCCTCCAGATACTTCTCCACCTACATCTCCACACTGTCAGGCTCCTTCTGCCTCTGCCTGCTGCTGGTCAGAGTCTGAGTCAAACAACTGAAGCTGTCGCACCAGATGTAATTGGCGAAAGGTACTCCTCACCACAGCCTCCACCTAGGCATCCAGGCAGAGCGTGTGTCGAGGAACACCAACAAACTCCGTACCTGGGGTACCAATGGAGGGCAGACCGCGCCAATAATGGGGACCACCATCTCCATTGCCTTATTCACCAACATCATCTCCATCTTGTCAGGATTCAGCCTCAGTTGGTTAGTTCTCATCCAGTTCCCTACAGCCATCAAACAGTCGTCAAACACCAAATAAGCACTGAGACTGCAGGACCTGGGTCTGTTGAAAAAGAGAGATACGGCTGAATGTCATCAGCATATTGATGACACTGCACACCAAACCTCCTGATCATATCCCCGAGTGGCTGCATGTGTACATTGAACAGGAGAGGGGACAAAACCGAACCCTGCAGGACTCCACACAAGAGGTCTCAGTATGGCGAAAAAGACTCCCCAAGAACCACTCGCTGCATTCTACTGGTCAGGAAAGAGTGGAACCATTCTAGAACAGTCCCGCCCACCCCTGAACAGTCCCGCAGTCACATCACCAACATCCCGTGATCAACCACATCAAATGCAGCCGAAAGATCTAATAGAACTAATAGGGTCAAACAACCCCAATCTATTTCCTGGCGCAGATCATCCACCAAAGCCACAAGTGCAGTCTCGGTGCCATATCCTGGATGAAATCCCGACTGAAAGGGGTCCAGATAACTGATACTGTCAAGATGTCCCTGGAACTGCTGAGCCACTACCCATTCAATAACCTTCCCTAAAAAGGGAAGGTTAGAGACAGGCCAATAACTGGCAAGGGAGTCAACGTCAAGCGATTGTTTCTTGATCAGAGGCTGAACCACTGTCTTTTTGAGACAGTCCGGCACTCTGCCCTCCTGAAGGGAGGTGTTGACCACCCCAGCCAGCAACATCCCCATTGTCTCTCAGCAAGATTTAATCAGCCAGGATGGGCAAAGATCCAGTTCACAAAATGTGACCCTAACAGCCCCAAGAACACCAACCACATCAGTGGTTCTCACCGACTGAAATTGATCCCACAAAACCAGACAAGACGAGGCTTCCATAACCTCCAGTTCCCCATATGTATTAATTGCGGCATCGAAGTCATGGTGAAACTGAGCAATTTTATCCACAAAATAATCCACAAACATGTCACAGCGAGCAGTAGATGACTCCACTCCAAGGTGGAGGGAGGCCGGACTGACCAGCCCCCGCACCACCCGGAAAAGTTCTGCTGGATGGGATTTAGAGGATGCTATGAGGGTAGCAAAAAAAACCTTTTTTGCTGCCCGCATAGTTATGGCATAGACTCGTAAACTGGCTCTATGATGCAATCTGTCGGTTTCAGCATGCGAAAGACGCCACCGTCGCTCCAACCTCTGTTCTTCTCGCTACAGCTCCCGCAGTTCCTCGGAGAACCAAGGAAGCCTGTGGAGCTGTTGCCTGGGCAGCTGACACCTAAGAGCTTTCCAATCAACGGCCTCCGTCAGCAAAGTATTCCATAACAAGATGAGTTCATTGATGGAACAGTCATCAAGGTCAGAGGGAAACTTACCCAGAGCCTTCTGAAACTGATCTGGTTCCATCAGCCTCCGGTGGCGAACCATCCGAATCGGTTCTGCATCTTTCTGGGGGCAGACATGTGCCAGGAGCGAGGCCTACAGGAGATAATGGTCCATATATGACAAGGGTACAGCTGATAACTCCCCCACTAACAGAGCACCCGCCTCAAGGCCGGTGCAAAATGCAAGGTCTAAGGTATGTCCCCCCTGATGTGTCGGGCCGATAGTCACTCCCCAGTATGCTCTGGTGGGGGCAAGCTGTTGTGGGGCAAACGCAACCGGCTCCCAGCCCCCTGGACTCAGAGCAGTTGAGAGATGCGGCGGAGCCAGCAGACACGCTGCTCTTCAGCCCTCTCGGGCCGGAAACCCCACCCCAAAGGCACCGGGGGAAGCCCCTTTGGTCCCTCTCCCTCTGCCCTCTCCCTCGCCCCCTCTCCCTCTGCCACTGGGAGAGGGGAAAAGTAAAACAGGGGCCAAGGTGCCCAGTCACTCTGATGTGGGCAGATTGTTGTGGGGCAAGCCCAACCAGCTCCCATTCCACTCCGGTGTAACAGGCGCCCCCTGACTTCTGCAAATAGGGTGTGCGCCTCCACCCGCTAACACCCTGTCAACAGCTCTTCGCCCTTTGGCGGTACCCTCTATATGGAGTTACCTACGGTAGGAGAAGCAGAGTCAGACTTACTTCCTAATCAAGTGGTCAAAGCGACGCTTGAGCCCCTCCTTCAACCTTTGTATCAGGGCCACCACCTCTGGTACAAGGCGCCGGTCTGTCACCCAACCCCTTGGTCATCCAGGAAGACTTCCATCTGCCTGACCAGACTATGGACCATAGGGGTGACCTGGTTCAGGGTGGCCATCACCTCACTTAGGATCTCTGTTACATCCTTAAAGGGCTTACGGATGTGTACAGTCTGGGCCATCATGACCCATTCTTCCCACCCTAGTGGTCTCACCACCCCAATCTCCCTCTCAAGGGCTACCTCATGCAGAACCTGCTGCTGCTCCACCAGAAGTTCTAGCATGAGGTAGGTGGTGTTCCACCTCGTACTGACATCCTGTATGAGGCAGTGCTGCTCTGCCCCCAGCTCCACCTGCTTCTCCCTCAAGAGGTGCCCACCCCTCACACCACTGTTAAAAATACCCTGTGATTTTTCTGTCCTTATCAATCAGCAGGGTAAGGGGGCTGCTGCTGCCATCTCCTTTGTTCTCCCTCAGGGCCAGAGCATCCTTCACCACAATTCAACTGCTGGGACCTGCTTACGCTGCTCATTGGCCAGACATCCATCCATCAGGTCCTTCCCCTCCCAGTTCAAGAGTTCAACACTGTTTCTGACTCCAAGATGTCTACTCCCTCCTCCCCTCTCCAAAAAAACCCAACTCCAAGCAATAACGAAGTGAATAACAACTTTCGCTATTGTTATTCGTTTCATTATTATTTTTTGTCATTTTCGTTATTGCAATAACGAAAATGAAAATGTCAATTTTCATTTTGTAACAATATAACGAAAACAACATGCACACTCCAAATACCTCATTATTTTCTTCCACATGCTGCCCACCACTGACTTACCCTCTGAAACAAATTTTGCGCTGACATACACATGAGCAATTTTCTCTGGTGGGCCTAACCCAGAGTTTATATAAGGAGCTTCCTAACTGAGGGTGCTTTCACATGGGGCAATATGTGCAGCATTTGCCTCCGGAAAAAACTCTGGAAAGCAAATACTGTGTGCACAGCTTGTGTCTCATGAGAAAACAAAGCCACACAGCTTTGCCTCCAATCATGTGGAGGATGTAACGTTGGAAAACTGAGCTCTGCATCTTCCACATGATCAGAGGCAAAGCTGCACAGCTTTGTTTTCCCATGATACACAAGCTGTGCACCATTTGACTCCTGGAGTTTTTCCCAGAGGCAAATGCTGTGCATATTGCCCAGTGGGAAAGTGGTCTGAGTCAGACCAATGGTTCATCTTAGCTCAGTATTGTCACAATCTGACACAGAAGCAGGGTTCCAAATCTGGCTCCCCAGGGACTTTGGCAGAGGACCCAGGCGACCTACCTGAGACCCTCCAGGATCCCAGGCAGAGGTCTCACCCCAGCATGTTACCAGAGATCCTGAACTGGAGTTGGAACTTGGGACCTTATACATGCAAATCATGCACTCTAGAACCTGAGCCACAGCCCACTCGCTTTTTAATTAGTTAGGTTTAATCAAACCTAACTCTTCCATTAAGCTTTCCCTAGCTCCTGATCCCTTCAGAATGGTCGCCGACACTCCCTCTACTGTTATTTTAGTTCAGGGACCCTTTCTGCCCTATAACAAAGCTAGATTTTCTATAATAACTAATGGGAGTATGGAAACTGTGATATAACTACTGGTACAGAAACCATATCTACCTAGGCAGCTTATCCAGGCATAACAATGGGTACAGCCACACAAGATGGTACAGTGATTTAGACAGTCTTACCCCAGTTTGGGCACCGTTCCCTGTGATGCAGTGGCTCATATGCCTGGTGGCTGCCAGATGTTCACTCTACCTCAGGTGGGGCAGGCAGCTGGCTGCTATGCCCTGTGTCATCCAAAAAAATGCTGGGGATGCAGTGCGTAGTAGTCTTACCTAACATGGGGTTAGGCTGCCCAAATTGCAGTACCATGCCATCGCTCATGGGCCTGGTCCCCCATGTGCCCCACCCCATGGTTAGGTCCACCTCAGGACTGTGAGTGGTGGGATCTGTTGTCGTTCCCATGTGGCCACATCATGGCCATGGGCAGGATAGTGGATGGGCCAAGGAAGGATGGGTGAGGCAGCGATTTTCCAGTGCTGAACCCTGCTGCCATGTCAGGTTGTGACAATACTGGTCTAAGATGGACCATTGGTTTCACTCAGACCACTTTCCCACAGCTCCCCTGCTGAAGGTTCCCTGGACATGTTGCCTCCTCTGATCCCCAACAGAGACTGTTGGCCAAGGTCCTGTAGAGGAGTTCCAAGACCTGAAACTGTGAGTGCCAACCAAAGGAGCTTGGCTGATTGGAGAGACTTTGGGAGGTTGTTATTGGACTGAGAACTGTAAACTAAAGAGACTGTAACAGTGTGGAGATTGTATAGAACTGAATAGAGACTGTGCTGGACCCAGAGGATTGTTGCCTGGCTCATCTTAGGGACAGATAGCTTAGGGGCCAGAGGGGTTGACTGACTGGCATTAGTATAGCAATTAGGGTTTGATATTGTGAGTATGAAGACTGTAACAGAGTCTGTGTTGGGCCAGGATCTGACCGCCTGACCACAAGAAGGATATGAATACTTAATAAAGATTGATTTACAGTAATTCCCTGTGCAAGTTGCTGATTCAGTCCCCGATCCTTACAAGGCTCAATCAGATGCACCTCCACCCTGTTACAAAGAGGTAGAGAATCCAGGCACCCTGATTGTTGGTCATCAAGCTATTTTAAAGAAAAGGGGTTCAAGGCCCATGCAGGGATGGTGACCACAAAGTGGAGGATTGTGCCCTGAGAGCAAATAGTGAGTGAGAGAAGTAAGAGACTAAGAGGTGGCAAGTACTGGGAATCCATGTGGGGAAGTACTGCTCAAGTTGTTATAACTGTGGCCAAATAGGACATCTGTGGAGGACTAGGGATGTGCGAACGTGGTTTGGATGTTCAGAGTTTGGACCGAATTCTGTTTCTTCGGACATCTGAACCGAACGTCTGAACCGAACTCGAAAATGGCCGAACAGTTCGGTCATGTTCAGGTGAGTTTGGATGAGTTCAGGGGTGAGAAAAATGTGACTTTGGGTGGGAAAAACGTGACTGGAAGGGGGAGGCAGCTGAGGAGCAGACTTCCAGGCACCAGGGGTGGAGACCAGGGGTTGTTTCAGGGCCAAATGATACCAATACCGGAAAAAATATTCAAATTCTGTATCGGTGTCGATAGCACTATTTTCAAATGTTTGGCCAAGTTTGGTCGAACTGAACTCCGCCGAACCGAACAACTGAACCCGAATTTGGGTTTCGAACCGAACGACCGAATGTCCGAACATCCGAACCGCATTCCGTTCACACATCCCTATGGACGAACTGCCTCCAGAGTTGGCAAGGTAAGAGACAGAACGAGACTCAGGATCAACCAAGAAAGACATTGTATGGGTCCTGGACTCAGGGACCAGAGTGCTAGGACTGTGGAGTATTAGGGCACATGCAGTGACAGTGTCCATTTGACTGTGTCCCCTAAAAGGAAAGAAGGACAGCCCTAAATCTAAAAAGAAGGAGCTTGTTACAGAGGGCTCAAAGGGAAATGGGCCTCTGGAGGTAGCTGCCAACCCCACAGAGGAGTAAAGAAGGAAAGGAAAACAAAATAGTCACGCTAGGGATAGCTCAACAGTGATTAATGTCCCAAAGCTAAAGAGGTGGTGGTCTTGTAAAAAGACAGGCCATCTTCAGAGACAATCCCCATAGAGGGAATGCCCAAATCTGAGGCCTCAAAGAGTAAAAGAGGAGAGACCCGGGCAGGGTGAAGGTAATAGAGCCAGCCTGAGGTCTAAAGGAGAAAAAGAATGTGGATTTCCAGACAGAATTAACAGGTAGCCAAATCTAGGGAATGTGTCATCGCTTGCACCAAAGGGAGAGGAAAGTGGGTGAAAACCACTACCATTTAACAGCAATAGCATTGTATGTCCACTTTAGAATAACTTTGTATTGGTATAAGTGATGGCACTAGGTACAGAGAGCACCAGCTTTTTGGGCAGCCACTGCCTCCTCTTTTCAAACCTTGCTTGGTTATGGTTACCCTTCATATTAAGGCTCCATTTTAAATGGTTATTAACAATTAACATCTGTTTTAATAAGTGGGTCAATTGTAAGAGTTGACCAATTTATTTATGCCCATAACTTATAATGATCTATAAAACATTTCTGCGGATGTGTTCATAACTAGCTGTGAGACACTAATCATGTCTATAAGTTCATTACAGCATCTTTTTTTCTTACATATAGACCTCCCATGAACTATCTATAAATAGAAGATTAATATAAAGTTGGATCCCCTTGTTTAAAATATAGTTCGTCTGGCTTGTCCCCCTGATAACATGGGACCAGAAGGGGAAAAAAAGCATCGGTTTGTAGTACACCCAATCTTCTCATTACTTGGTGGATTGTATGTCTGAATAATATTTTCTGGTTTTAGACTGTAATCTCCATGAAGCAAGGAGAGTAACTTCCTCCATGTGTGGTACTGTTCAGATGCTCAGTAAATAATACACACTAAAAATCATTAGTGCACCTTCATGGCAGTGCAGCTGAGCCCTGCCTCACAGCACACTTCCTAATATGCTTAGACTATGCAGTTTGATATAACTTGCAGTTATACAGGTCATCAGACAATTTCCATGTGTCATCAGTTCATTTGACCTATATCTGCATCACTGTGGAGCTCTAAAATTACTTTAGCACTAAAAAAATATAACCATTGAAAAGTTCCACTGAGTAATAAAAAATATACCCTCATCAATCCACACCTCCAAGGGGAATTGTTCTCATCCTACAGTCTCCCCACAGAGAGATAAGAGGTATTCCACAATAGCTTTTACATAGCACTGCCTCAAGGGTGTGATTATCTCTCTGCAGCCGCCACACTTCCCTTAGCCTTTACTTTTTAATTACAATGATACTGTACTAAAAAAAAAAATAACGGGAAAGGAAAATTAAGTCTCTCAGACACAACTGCAACTTGGGAAAACTGCACAGAGAATGCAATGGTGGCAGTTGATGGTGAAAGAAGCCTATCAGTAGCCCACTCTCAGTAAATTGAGTGGACAGGTCCATCATCTAGGACAAAGGTGGGGAAACTGGCATGTACACCCCATCTCAGCAGCTACTGTTTTGTTTGTTATGTTGTTTTGTTTTTAATAGGACCCCTCTTCAGTTTCTGGATCAGGCCCATGGATCCAGTTCCTATACTCTGGCACTGAGTTCAGAGGAAGGAAGCAGAGGTTATGCCATGCACTCAAAGACAGAAATAGATAATGACCAGACATCCCACTCCAGGAGGGAGAGTCAAGTTTTTGTCTATCCAATCACGCTGCTCCACAGGAAGTTAAGTAGGACTAATATCCCTCCTTTTAAACCAGGGCACAGTCTCTTCACATGTACCAGGTGATCCAGAGAGAGTGTGGTTGTTGCCATGTTAAGACAAAGTGGTTCGAATTATATCTTTTATGGGATCAACTGCTGAACAAGCTTAATTCGACCTACAACAGTTGGTCCAATCAAAGATATAATTCAAATCACTTTGTCTCTCTGTCCCAGGTGAGAAAGTCACATCACTCACCAGCACAGCAGGAGCTCCCTGTTTCTTCACACCATCCCAGCTGCTACTGCCCCACCCACTCTGCCCTGCTGATCTTGGTGGCTCAGGGCGGGCTGGCATGGGAGGGAGGGTGGCCCCCTTATTCCACCATTCATCATGCTGAGATCTTCATCCCAATTTTATTTATCCCCATAATTCCTTGGGGAGACTAAATTGGATGACTAACTTTTTAAACAAAGAGAAACATGACCCAAAAGTAAATTTCTGGTAGAAATATTTGGATGATAATTTGTGCTAAAATTACACTGATCAGATTCATGAACATTGATGCTAGTAAACTACCAATACACTATAACCCCATGAATAGCATTTTTAGGACAATATTTGTGAATCCGTTGTAGTGTTATTCAACCAGATCTCATACTGTGTCTGGGCAAGCGTGAGCATTCTGTATCAAACATTGCATTATCCATAATCAGTGTGTCTTGTCCTGTCAATGCTACTGACCTAGAGGTGACAGGAACTTCCCACAGCTTTTCCAAGCTGGCAGGTGCTTGACCCATGCAGATGAGCCAGAATCCAAGGGTGCACTAACTGTTTCTTCTCCCTTTGTGTTAATCAGGGACACTTGTGTGCTGTGGAAAGAAAACATTAGCTGCAGAAATAAAGCATTAGTCTTTCTGATTTATGGCTGGGTTTCGATCAGACAGTTATATGCAACTAAGTATTTTACCCTCTCATAGAAATTTCTTATTCAGAGCATTTTCAGAATAGAGATGTAGGATTTTTTCTTTATGAAGATATCTCCTTATTCTCAAACCTTGCTACACTCAAGATCCCATAGATAACTTGACAGAAATCATAGCAAGTTTTGATGAATATTAACTTTTTTTTAAAAATCCAGGATCAGTGCACAGTACAACAGTAATTGTCCCTGAGAAACTCTGTCTTCCTGAGAAGCTTCATTCATATCAGATGGGAGACAAAGACGAAACAGCCAGGAATGTTTACACAGATTTTTGTAAAAAAAAAAAGAATTTCAACTGCTTGTATAAACATATCTCTTTATCCAAACTCTCTGAAAACTTGCACACAGAATGTCCTCTGCTGGGAGTATAATACTGCCAAGTTTCACCAAACTGCGATGTAAAATAAAAAAGGATTTTTTCAGGTTTTTCCTATTAATTCATAATTAAAAAATTGGGTTTTTTCCTTCATTTTTTCATTATGTTATTGAACATGAAAAATTCATATTTCATTTTTAAAATTATAATAACAAAAACAGAATGCACACCTCTACTATTCACTTCCTGGGTTTGGGGAGACATTCCAGCATTTAGTCAAGTTGTCCTTTACTGTAACTCCACACTGTATAGGGACTGCTCTTCCAGCGCTAATAATCAGGAGCTCTCACTTAAGCACATAAATGGGCAGGGTGTTGAGTACTGAACAGCGAAGAGAATAGTAGAGAAGTATACTGTACCTTGTAATCAAATTACCCCACCTGCCTCCATTTAATAAGTCATATCCCTCTGAGCTCTCAGAGAGTATTTTATGTTCATGTTTACTAAGTGTCCAGGGTTTTATTAAATTTCTTATGGCATGTTAAAGGCTGTATAAATATAGGAGGACAAAAGGCAGGAGAAACACAACCTTAGAGAGAGAGAGGAAATATTGCTTGAATGTTGTAATTGTATGTAATAAGTATGTGTGAACAGAACTCGGTTGGGATGTTCGGTCGTTCGGTTCAAAAACCGAGTTTGGGTTTGGTTGTTAGGTTTGGCGGAGATCGGTTTGGCTGAACATGGCCGAACATTTGAAAATAGCATTATCGGTACAGATAGCAATACCGAATTCGAAGATTTTTTTCGGTATCAGTATTATTTGGCCCTGAGACCAGCCCTGGTGCCAGGAAGTCTGCTCCTCAGCTGCCTCCCCCTTCCAGTCATGTTTTCCCCACCTGAATGGGCCTTCCAGTCACGTTTTTCTCACCCCCGAACTCATCCGAACTCACCCGAACATGACCGAACTGTTCTGTCATTTTTCTCACCCCTGAACTCATCTGAACTCACCCGAACATGACCGAACTGTTCGGTCGTTTCCAAGCTTGGTTCGGACGTTTAGTTCAGTCGTCCGAACAGACCGAGTTGGGTCTGAACTCCAAACATCTGAACCGCGTTCACGCATCCCTAGTATGTAACAACTGTCAACAAACCACACAGGTTACACTCCTCTTATCTGTTATCTTTAGAGTAAACCCAGAGTTTAGATTAATTGAACTGGTTTTGTATGTTCGGTGAAGTCAGCAGAAGTTGCTCCTGGACTGCAATGTTTTTTCAGAGAACTTTGGGTAGGAACACAGGTGTCTATTTTTTTCCTCCTGCAAAATAAGGTACTTTTAGATGGACCACTACCCTGATGCTTGCCACTCCAGCTTGCTTTACCCCTAGGTTGGCTGGACCATTTAAAAGCACTCCACTAGATATGAAAGCTGTGCCTGCTCTGGGGCATCCCCGCTTATGGCACTCCAGAACATCCTGGAACACCACCTGCAGAGCAGGCCAGCCAAACCCAGGGCACTGGCCCTGTAGCAGAGCTGTCTGTCAGCTCAGCGGACCCACGCTGCACCTCCAATTTTAGTTGGCTGTTGCCCCAGATGGCAACACAATGGAGTTGCAGGTGCCAGCCTAGACCGTTGAACAATCTGCCCACAATTCTATAGTGTGGAGGGGGAGGGGCACTGCATGAGTGGACCACAGGCCGGGGAAACCACTGGGTCCATCTAGTCGGGTGGGACTACAAGCAGGTAGATGTGGGGGTGCCCCCCACCGAGCAGCTCCAGGGGCAGCCAGCCTCTGCATCCATTTCTTTACACCCATGGTCAGCAGATGTGGGGAAGCACTCAAAGACCAAGAACTGTTGCTCTGCACAAAAGATGTGCTAAGGTAACAGGCATCATGCCAGCTACAGGGGAAACCCATCCCATGCTGGAAATCCTGAACCCATTGCCAGCTGTACAGATGTACCAGTTATTGGAACACTTGGTGGTTATCTGGGAGCTGACACAATAAGCAGTGGAGACAGCAGTAGGCCCTGAGAATGGCAGTGGTGGTAAAGGCAGCAGTACTCCTGAGGCTGCCAAGGAAGGCAATTCCTGCAGGGCCACTCAGGTAAACCCTACTCCCAGTTACTAGTAACCTTCCTCCAGTAACTTTGTGCTCCACATCCCCCTGGCCAAGCAACCTCAGGCTTCCCATTACCCTACCACTGCTGCCCTTTCCCATGAGCTCTCACCACCACTGCTCAGAGGCTCCTGGCCTAACCTAGTGTTTTTTTGGCTACTTGCAAGGGCCTGCTCTTCATGATGGACCTGCAACACATTGAAACCTATTAAGCAGAGCAGGCCCATAGCAGACACCTAACGGGCCAGGTTCATGTCACAAAATCACATAACTAAAACATGTATGTTAAAGTGATACCATGGTCAGGGGATACCATGTCACTGCACCTGTTTTAGAGAGATCCTCTTTATCACACCTTGGAAATCAGAGCTGAGATTTTGAAAGCTACCTCACAGATAATATGACTATCATAGAGTAGAAAAGAAGAGGAACGAACAAGAAACACAAAGAGGAGAAGAAAAACTGGGCTTTTTAAGAAGCTGAATTGGGTGGCCTGCAGAAGTTACTTCTCTCTGAGCTTCAGTTCTCTGGTTATAAGACAAGGGTATTGGTGAGAGGCCTAAGCAGTGTAGAATGGGAAATATGCAAGATGAGTGGCATCCCAATGTATAGGACTCCCATGACTTTCTCAAGATAATGTAAATAGATAGGCTGGATTTGTACTTAGATTGGCTGGTGGGAAAGCTAGCGAAGTGATGTACTGTAATGACAAGTAGGGCATAAGGTTAATAGAGAACCTGTACACAATAAGCAGACAGAAAAGACAACCTGGATGCTATAGATAATCCATTATCAATCTACCTTTCATAAGAATAATTCCTGCAAAGAACTGTGAAAGGTTTGATAGCGCCATGTTGAATGCCTTATTTAAACACTTAGATAAAGAGATTTGACTCCTGCTTATATTCTTAGAGTTTAGAGATGAAACTGGTACCTGCAAAATTTTGGGAAAATTCCAGTCTCCGTTCAGGTCTTCCCAGAGGGAAGAGACTGCACTTGTCAGGGTGTTGAATTATGTTCTTAGATCAAGGACGGCTGATCATTTTGATCATGCTGGACCTTATGGCAGTGTTCGATACGACAGACCATCAGCTGCTGCTTCAGCAACTGAGGGACATCGCTAGTGTGACGGGAGCTGCCAGTCGGAGGTTTCAGTCATACTTGGAAGGGAGAAGCCAATTGGTGGTGATGGATGGATATGTGTCATCCCTGAGGGGTCTGAATTACGGCATTCCTCAAAGTTTTATTCTTTCACCCATGTTGTTCAGCATATACACTCAGCCCTTTAGGGGTTTCATAATCAAGCACGGGGTTGACTATCATCAGTATACTGATGATACACAACTGTATATCTCTTTCCCTGTGAGCCCTGCCAACTCAGCCTCTGTCTTGGAGGAATGCTTGAATGATATAGATGCCTGGATATGTTGGATCTACCTTGTACTCAATCTGGGGAAGACTGAAGTGATGTTGGTGGGAAGGAGCAGCCAATATAAGGATGCCCTAGCCTTCCTTGGACTCCTGAATGTGGATGGGGCCCAGGTGGATGTAGTGGGTCAGGTAAAGAAGTTGGGCATCATTTTCGACCACGCTCTGTGTATTAAAATCTAGGTATAGGATTTGGTTCAGAAATGCTCTTTTCAACTACGCAATTTGCATAGGTTCTGCCCTTATTTTTCCCAGGCTGACCTTGCCACAGTCATCCATGCCATTGTGACTATGAGGCTTGATTTTTGTAATTCCCTCTTCTACAGGCTACCAGCAGTGCTCATCCATTGCTTTCATGTTGTTCAGTATGTGACAGCATGGCTGCTTACTGGTTTGGTCATAATCATATCACGCACTCCCGCCTCTGCATTCTCTGCTTTGGCTGCCTGTGGAGCAACAGATTGAGTTTAAGATTGTGCTGCTGGTTTTTAGGACCCTGAATGGTTTATGCCCTGGCTATCTTTGAGACCTACTTCTAGAGTCTCACACCGATAGGTATCTGCGCTCAGGAACCACCTACTGTTTGGGAGTTCCGCCATCGTGCCTTATGTTGGCAGATGATCGGGCTTTTGCTGTGGCGGGCCCCTCGGTATGAAACTCACTCCTTTCACATGTCCATCTCAGTTCCTCCCTCCTTACCTTTAAAAAGCACCTGAAAACATATTTATTTTCTAGGTGCTTTTAGGATCCTCTGCTGGTTCCCTCTGTGTACTCTGTTATCCCTTTTTCTTTCCCCTTAAAGTATTTTATATTTGTTTTAAATTGTCTTAAATTGTTTAAAATGGGTTTCTACTCTTTATATTGTTTTATACTTTGTGAAGTGCTCCAAGTGCCATGTAAGGCAGGGGGTCTCTATATAAATAAAATCATTATGAATTATTTTTTATTATTGTTATTAAATTAAAACAGGTATAGTCAATACATTTCTAGTATCCGAATTGGCCTGGCAGCATGGAGTACCAATCAATACCCGACTATGATCCAATTCAGATATCTAATGTCTCAGAAGGTCAACTTCCAGTCTCTACTTCCAGTCCTAGAACACCAACTTCCAGTCTCTACTTCCAGTCCTAGAACACCAACTTCCAGTCTCTACTTCCAGTCCTAGAACACCAACTTCCAGTCTCTACTTCCAGTCTTAGAACATCAACTTCCAGTACCAATTTTCCAACTTCTGTGTCTATTTAGAGACTGCTGAGTCCATTTTTCTTTATTTGACTTCTGGACCCAATTTCTTTTAAATTTCCATCCCAAATTTTTTGTTTTCCAATCCAGTATACTGATTGGTAATGGAGAATCAGAACCAGAAGTTACTGAGGGTTTTTTATGCCCGAGTACTTGATTGATACTCAGGTAACTCTTCAAGTACCCAATGCCGCACTCAAACCCTCGGTACTAAAATTAGTATTCATTTGAGCCCTATTAGAGATACAATGGTGTGTGTCTTCTTACAACATTTAGATTCAGTAAAGCCTGTGGAAGAAGTTTAAACAGAAGATCTAGTCTAAACAAATCTTATTGTATCAATAACTAATTACATCCGAGTTTCACTTCAGTAACACAAATTGATAGTTCCATTAGAGTGTTTAATTAGAATTGCTTTTAATTTATCAGTAAGAAACTATCTAATTGGTGAAGGAACAGATGTTGTTGGTCATGTGGCGGTAGTGCTCTCTGGGGATGTAAGTTGGCATAGTTTGCTTTAAATGCTGTGTGGGATTCCTTTCCAAAGGGAGAAATGGTGAGTACTCCACTTGTCAAGATTAATTTTAAGAAACATATATTTATTAATGATCCTGTTGATGCCACCCTGATTGATATGCAAAGAGCAACCTCCAGCTGGGATGAGCTCAACATGACAGGAAGGCAGCTAGCACACAAGGAAGTTGGTGTCACACACAAAGCAGACTCCAGGAGGAGTAGTGACAGGAACAGGTTCAAGCAAGAGTCAGGATCAATGCCAGATCTGAGCAGAGTCATTCAAGTCCAGGTCAGTAGGTAAAAAACCTAAAAAAAAACACAGGAAATCCAACAGACAAGTAATCTCAAGCCCAAAGGCAGTGTCTAGGAACTGGCCAGGGATCTATGCCAGTTAGATAGTCTGATGCAAGAAGGAATGAGGACTAGAAAAAGGAGAGCAAGGTTAGGAGCCAGGGAAAACTGGTCCGGTCGTCGATGTGGGGAAATGTTTGTTATATTGCCCAATGTAGTTAAATTCTGCTACTAATATTTCTGTAGCGCTAGTAGGTGTACACAGCACTTCACAATTTGTGGAGACAGGTCCCTCCCAGTGGGCTTACAATCTAAGATGGACAAGGGTGAGGAGAACACAGGCAGACAGACAGACACATTCCCATTTTACAAATGGGGAACTGAGTCTGAGAGATTGTGACTTGCCCCAGCCATCCAGTGAGTTCCTGGCTAGGACAGGACTTGAATTGGCTTCCCAGGTCCCAGTCCAGCACCTTATCCTTGACACCACCCTTCGGGTATACTTAGAACAAGATTTGTCCATTTGGAGCATCTGAAACTAACTGTTATGTGATATTGGGTAAGTCAAACTGAACATCCTTATATAGTAAACATTTTCCTATGTCCCATTGGGTTTTGTTGTGCACAGATTGTCTTGTATGCTTACTAGGGGTGAAACAGTTTTACTTGGTATTTGACAAGGATCTTGGTACTTTATTCGGTTTTACTGAGTATAGAAAACCGAGAAATGGTCACTATACTCAGTAACTCTTTGATCAAACAATGTGGCACAATTGGCAGGAGGGGGGCATCAGGAAAATATCTAGGGGGCAGGCAGGATGGAGAGTAGGAGTGGGGTTAGTGTGCAACAAATTCAACGTATGCGGACTGGACTGGACGTGGCCTGTGGAGTCAAAATGGAGCCAGCTTGCCACCTGCTGTTGGTGAGGTTCCCACAGCACTGCATAGCGAGGTCCCCCCAGTATTATGAACCCAGTGAGGTCCCACCAGTGCTGCAGATCTCCCAGCTGCAGGCTGGGAAATAAGCAACCATTTTTCACTGGTAGCATGCTGGGAAATGTAGCTGCCAGATAGCCAGCATTGGCCACTATTCTAATGCTCTCTGGGAGCATGCTGGACTACATTTCCGGTCTACCATGTCCCCCCCTAGTAATTACCCTACTTCCACCACCACCACCACCATTTCTGTGCACTGGGACACAGTAGGGGAC
The DNA here is from genome assembly GCA_003113815.1 of Sphenodon punctatus. Taxonomy (NCBI): domain Eukaryota; kingdom Metazoa; phylum Chordata; class Lepidosauria; order Sphenodontia; family Sphenodontidae; genus Sphenodon; species Sphenodon punctatus. The sequence goes on from QEPC01014454.1 coordinate 1,449,214, forward strand.
TTGGTAAAATACCAAGTATTTTTTTGTCCAGTATTTCACTGAGTACTGAGTATTTTACTGAGTACTGAGTGTTACCAAGGATTCACCGGTACTGCTGAGTAGCTCCAAGAAACATGCACCTATTCCTTAACTACTCAGAAACACTCAAGAATAATTATTTCCCTACTCATTTCATCCCTAATGTGCACATGCATGTTGTGATTAATGGCTTTTTCACCCTGAAAGTGGTGTTATCCTAGTTGAGGCTCCAACTGAGTGCTGTTGATTGTAAATTCATGACTGTAAAGTGCTGCATACATCTAGTAGCACTATAGAAAATATTTATTATTATTATTATTAGTCCTTTTCACCGCCAAAATGGCGGCAACAAGGCATTTGTTGCGCCCCCCCCCAGTATTAAGGAGGAAGACGTGGGAGGTAAAATGGAGCTGCTGTGGGGAGGCTTGTTAGAAAGCCTTCCCCGCTGTGAGAGAGGGTTGCCGGGGCAACCTTCCTAGAGCGAGGCGGCGCATGCTAGAAGGGGCGGATCTCCTGTAGCCACGCAAAGCGGCAGTGCTGGGAGCAAGGCCAAAGAGTCAGCAGCAACAATCCTTTGCTACTGATCCTTATTGGGCCTGTGTGCCTGAAGAGAAGCAGTGGGGCGAGGCCATTGGCCGAATGAAGAAGAAGAAGGAGGCAGCAGGATGACCAAAAGGCACTACGCCGAGGGGAGGGAGAGTCGGGACAGATGAAGCCCCCTTGGGGCAGGAAGGCCATGTGGCTGGTGAGACCCTCCCGAGTACGGCCACGATGCTGGCCCGCCTCCGGGAATGCGAGGCAATCTTGGGGGCTCAGGGATCCGAGCGACATGGGGCCTGGGGCCTGGGGTGGGGGAAGGGCTTGGTGGGGCAGAGCCCAGCAACCCTGAAAGGAGTACAGAGGGGACAATCCCCATGGTGGGGACAGCTTCCAGGTTGGGGAAGACCCCCCTATGAGCCCCCAGAACTTGGGAAGAGGAAAGAGGGCGATTGTGCCGCTGGCACACTACAGGGAGAGCACGGACCTGGCAAAAGGGAACAGGGCCCATGCGCCACAGCAGGGGGTGGCAGGGCATCATGGTGCAGAGCCGGTAACCCCGCAGAGATCACTCCAAGGGGGCCAAGGGACCTGTGCGACCTAGCGAGGAATAGGCCCGGCTGATGCAGAACAGCCTGAACACATGGGCCCCCTTCTTCAGGTCTTGTATCCTGGGGGGGCACCCAGAGGGGTCCAACCAGCCACCCCGAGGGCTTATAGATCAATATGGTGTACTGGGACTAGCGCAGTATTGCCGGCAGGCCCCTGCCTGGCCCGTGAGGCAACAGGGGGGTGAACCCAGTCAAGATAGGGAGACTGCAGGGCCTGTTGGGCCTGGTGTGGATATGTTGTTACAGGTTGATGAAGGGCCCCCGGCCAGCAGGAGGAGGATGGAGCAGGTGGAGACTGGAGATGACACCAGTGACGAGAATATGTGGCAAAGGATTTTGGTCATCAAAAATCGGCTCCGCGATGAGGCGAGGGGGACTTTAGGGAAAAGGCCAGCCATTAGTCATGGTCCCCCCATACTATCTGCGGTTGGCATGCAAGGTGAGCAAGGGTACCTGGGCTCTGGGTGCCCGATGGAGGGCATGGGGGAAGGAACAGGTAGGACTGACATTGCGAGGGTTGTGTCAGGGCCTACTGGTGAAGGGGCACTGGGGATGACTCCCGGGGAAGGGTGGAAGCCAGAGCACAAGGGGCCAGAGTGGGTAGCATAGGGCAGGCCCCCCAGACCAGGGTACCTCAACTGATGCAATTGAACGGAGCCTGGGTATGGGTCACACCGGCTGTAGTGCCGATTCAGGACCCCACAGGATGGGCACAGGTGGAGGGGGGTGCCTTACACACTTCAACAGGGGCTGACGCAGGGACATCCCAGGGGATTGGGAATGGGAAACCAGCCACGGGTAGCGAGGGAGTCGGGGTGCAATCCACAAGCCTCCCACAACTACCCACAGGGGGCGCTATCCTGAGCATTGCTGCACCTTTCGGGCTCATTTGTTACCGGCAGTGAAGGAGAAAATATTAAAAGGGGAATATGTCGACATTTACGCCCTCTTATTTAGTGACCCGATCCTGGATCATTCAGAACCAGAGGATGGGAAGGAGAAAGAAAAATTCAAACACCCAAAAGCTGACAGAAATTGTGCAAATTGGACAGTTGCCTTCGCTGTGTACATGGGAGCCATACTCCAAGCCAACCTCAGCCGCGGGCTGGAGCTCCACAAGTATGCTGACATAATTCAGCGTGCTTATGAAATGGGCCCAGTCAGAGCATGGCTCCAATATGATGAGATGTTCCGTCATAGGGCTGTCACTACACCGGGAATGCGTTGGGACGTCCATGCTCCTGACCTCTGGCTTGAATGTATGATTGATGCCACTAGGGCATTTAGATCTGACAGGAGGCATCCCTTAGTCTGGGGCGGGGTCACCTGGGGGAGTGAGTCCTTTCAAGATGACACAAGGAGGGGTGGGCAAGGTAGCCCAGGCCCATGTTGGGAGTTTAACAAGGTGGGGCGGTGCAACAGAACGACTTGTAAATTCTGGCACGGGTGTTCAAATTTTGGCGGCGGGCATCCCGCAATCAACTGCTACTGACCCAAGTACAAAAACAGTAAAGGAGGGTACAACCAAGGGGGTGGGCCTGGAAAGGGGAGGCAGGGATCCCCAGCAGGGATACGGGCTTCAAAGGGGGCCGACGCCAGTCAAAACTGAGCAATTGGAACGGGCACTGAAGGGGCATCCCAATAAAGAGAAGATGAATTATATAGTGCAGGGGTTTAGGTTTGGTTTTGTTATACCCGCGGGCCCAGTTCGGCAGCAAGGGACAGTTTGTAACCTAAAATCAACAGTGGGAATGGAAAGATAGTGAAGGGAAAGATCAAAAAAGAACTAGCAGAAGGGCGAATTGCAGGCCCTTTCGAACATCCCCCCGTGGACAATTTAGTTATTTCCCCCCTGGGAATCGTCCCTAAAAAATGAAAGGGGAATACCACCTAATTCACCACTTGTCACACCACAAGGGCAGCTCCGTGAATGATGCCATACCGACGGAGTTAACTACCATCAGGTATGCTACATTTGACGAGGCAGTGCAGAAAGTGAGGGCAAAGGGTAAAGGAGCACTCTTGGCTAAATGCAACGTAAAATCGGCATTTAGGCTTCTCCCAGTACATCCCAGTAGTTTTCACCTCCTGGGGTACCAGTTCCAGCGGCGGTATTATTATGACTGGGCCATGCTGATGGTCTGTTTGATTTCTTGTTCGGTGTTTGAGTGATTCAGTACCCTTATTGCTTGGATCTTTAAGCAACGACAAATGGGGGGGTGACATAACTAAATATTTGGACTATTTCTTGATGATAGACTCCCCCAAGTGGAGGGAATGTGCAGTTGTCCTACAATTATTTTCAGAGGTAGCTGCCGAATTGGGCGTTCCCTTGGCTCCCGAAAAAAATGGAAGGGCCAACAACGAGACTTGCGCATTTGGGGACTGAGCTCGACACAGAACTTAAGACATCGAGGCTACCCAATGAAAAGGTGATGGGTTTACGGGAGAAGATCAAGGAGTGCATGGCAGTCAAAAAAATAACCATCCAAAGTTAGCAGTCCTTGGTCAGATCCCTGAACTTTGCATGTAGAGTGGTGGCACCGGGCAGGGCATTTTTATCACAGTTGTATGGTAGGCTCAGGTGTGACCCAACCCCTCACTACTGCATACGGGTCACCAGTGAGATGTGGCTGAACCTTCAGGTATGGTTGGCATTCTTGGAGGATTACAATGGGGTTAGCTTCTGACAGGAGCAGTTACTCCTGCAGGCTGATCTCCAAGTGCAATCCGATGCAGCTGGCGGGATAGGCTTTGGGATTTATTTTCAGAAGCACTGGTGTGTGGCCCAATGGCCAATAGCTTGGCACTCGGTAGGAGTCACCAGGGATCTTACATTCTTGGAGCTTTTTCCAATAGTGGTGGTGGTCTTGATTTGGAAGGGGCACTTTGCTGATCACACTGTAGTATTTTGATGTGACAACTTAGCTGTGGTTCACGTCGTGAATTCTTTGTCCTCTCGGTCCCCCAGGGTTATGGTTTTGGTGCGTGCCCTGGTGTTGGCATGTTTATGTAATGACATCCTTTTTGTAGCTCGACACGTCCCAGGAATCGACAATGGCATAGCTGATGCCTTGTCTCAGTTCCAGATGGAACGTCTTTGGGAGTTAGTGCCAGAGGCCTGGACGGACCCAGACCCTTTGCCACTAGATATTTGGACCCTTGGCAACTAGACCTGCAATACACCATCCAAGGATCTCTGGCACCCAGAACGCAGGCCGCTTACGGTAGGACCTTCCAGGAGTTTCAAGAATTTAGGTCAGGAAAAGGCTAGGGACTGGGGTTCCCTATCACTGAAGCCGAGGCAATTCAATTTGCACAAACACTTAGAACTAGGGGTCTGGCAGTAGGAACCATTGCAGGAAAAGTCATAACACTCGCCTTTGTCAGTAGGCTGAAAGGTTTTCTGCCTCCTGATAACGGTTTTTTCTTGAAACACATGCTAGAGTCGTGGGCTAGGACACAGGTAACACAACAAAGGAAACGAGCCCCTATAACAACTCCTGTCCTATTACAAATGGTTGAGTCCCTCCCTGAGGTTTGCTACGATACATATGAAGTGCAACAATTTACAACAATTTATGTCATCATGCACTTTGGTGGTTTTAGAATTAGTGAACTGATGTGTAGATCTTCCAGGGATACCTCTGCAAGGGCCTTGGGGATAGACGATTTACAGGTGGCAGTGGACCAACTATGAATTCGCCTTAGATGCTCGAAAACTGATCAGAAATACCATGGCCCACGTAGTAGAACTTTCCGAAGTCGGCCTGTGAGCCATTTGCCCAGTAGAACAAGAAAAGCGGTATATAAGTATACGACCAAGAGTTCAAGGGGAATTGTTCATTCATAAAAATGGGGTAGTAGTTACGTTTTACCAGCTCTCAGCAACACTTCGAGCTGCATTGGGGAAGGTTGGGTTGCCCCCCTGGGAATTTGGGTCCCATTCCTTTCGGATTGGGGCAGCTACCACGGTGGCCACCGCAGCCTGAAAGAGCAATCATGGCAGTGGGGAGATGGCGGTCTGGGCCATACAAGAAATATGTACTCCCCTACCAATCCTAACAAGTTGTTTGTCTTGTCTCCTGTTAGGGGGAAGATCAACTGGGGCTGCCCGCCGAACTATATGGATCATCGACCACAGTCTCGTATGGTGGGCAAACGCAGTGACAGCAACGTCCGTATTGGGAGTGAATTTGGGCCTGGCTAACGAAACTCGCATTAGATGGTTAGGTAGGAGTGGTTTGCAATGGAACAAGCTCTTGCTAATATTGCAAGGATTAAGGGGTTTCCCGTTGCTGGCTATATTAGTCATACATCTGGGAGAGAATGACCTATCAGTAAGGAAGGGGGTGGACCTAGTTATTATTATCAAATGGGACCTGTTAAGGATTAGGGACTGGTTTAGGGGAACTCATTTAGTTTGGATAGAATGGATTCCCAGACTTAGATGGGACTGAGCACGTAAACCGGGGAGAGTAGATAAGGCCAGGCAGAATTTCTATAGGGAAGTTGTTAAATGGTTACTAGGGATAGGGGAATCTACCATTAGGTACACAAGAATTGGGCACACAAGACTGGAATTGTACCGGAATGATGGTGTACATCTCTCAGACAAAGGGAATGAGATGTACTTAGTGGCAGTGGCAGGACATTTGGAAAAATTGTTGGTTAAATAGGTGGTGGGTGTCGGGGTGGTTCGGGTTCGACCACCCCTTTTGTGGCAGGGGTCCAGTATGCCATGATAGGATTAATAGGTAGGTTAATAGGTATTAAGAGTCATCTCCCTAAGAGATGGTGAGATGACACACAATGTAATGCCGGGTACAGCCTGCACTGGGGTCATCACCCTGGGAGTGATGTCGCAGCACGGTGTACAGGGACATGCGCTGTCCTTGGGCCTTGCGGACTCCCCACTCCTTACTCGCACCCAGAGATGGGCTTGTTCCCCCCCCCTTTGGCTGGAATGATGTCAAAGGAGGGGATGTTTGTTTTTAATGGACTGTCAACGGATGGCACATCCAGCCAGGACCTGTGTTAATAAGTTGTGTTAGTAACTTGGCATACTGGACCCAAAATTGCGTGGTGCAATTACCCACTGACCATTGATAGTTACTGATTTGAATAAATGAGTGTGGCCAGCATTTATACCAAGATATGCCTCTGAGTCTTATTGGGGTGCGTCGACTAGTAGTAGTAGTAGCACTGGGCATCCCTGTCCCAGGGAGATAGTGGGGATTGTCTCTTTAAGAGACCAGCCAGGCAGCGCCTCCACAGGCAGCGGGGTTTTAAAATCTGCTGCCTGTTATTGACAAGGGAGCAGATGCTGGGGGGGAGACTCGCCAGTGGAGGCTGGGGCTGCGCCACAGATGCTACTTGGCCCGGAAGTGAGGCAGTCTGCGGGGCTCAGAGAAGGAGCCAGGGCTCAGAGGAGGAGCTGGAGCCAAGATGCTGATGGAAACAGCAGGAGACTGGGGCCAGCATGGAGCCAAGAGGGAGCTGTGCTGGTGTGAGAGGCAAGGAACTGTGAGTTTCCCGGAAGGGCTTGCCTAGAAGATGCAGGGATGTCCTCTGAGCCTCCTGGAGGGGAAGCCTCTAAGAGACAGACTCCTGTAAGGAGACAGGACAAGGGGGCTGTGCCCCAGTGTGATGGGTTGTATCCCATCGGGGCTGAGATCCCTGATAGGGGCTGTGACCCCAGAGTCTGTTAAGAGACTGAGTGAGACCCTGATAGGGGCTAGAACCCCAAATTATTGAGAGGGGCTGTGTCCCCAGGTGTTGGTAGGGGCTGAGACCCCAAGAGGGGCTGTGTCCCCTGAATGGTGATACTCTGAGTGAGGGGAAGTTGTAAGGCCCCAAAGGGGCCAGGGTGAGGAAATAAAAGACCTTGTAATTTTGGGGAGCATTGGTGTTGTTTCCCACCACCCAAAATGGATGCCCAGTAGGCGGAGCCTGCTACAGTAGTAGTAGTCGTAGTAGTAGTAGATTTTGGAGGCTGTATTACAAGGAGTCAGAGATAGGGATGTGCGAACGCGGTTCGGAAGTTCGGAGTTCGGACCGAACTCGGTCTGTTCAGACAACGGAATCCAAACCTGAACCGACCGAACCGAACCCGATACCGAACTCTGAAATGACCGATTAGTTTGATCAGTTCAGATCAAGTTCAGATGAGTTCGGGTGGCAAAAACATGTCACTGGAAGGCAAAACGTGACAGGGAGGGGGAGTCAGCTGAGGAGCAGACTTCCAGGCACCAGGAGTTGAGAGGCTTGGAATAGCAGCCAGCCTGCCCAATCACCATCCCTTTTCTCCTCAGACCACTGCCTTCGCAGTCTGTGATTAGACATGCGGGATGGGGGGGCTAGGCTGCATGGAGCCAATGGCCCTTGGGTTAGGCGGGCACATCAAGTAACAAAAGTCATTGCCCTCCCCCCTTCCAACACCTTCTGAGCAAGTCACTGTTCCTGACAGTGGGCATTTTCAGAAGGTTCCCTCTCCCAGCAGTTTGTGTACCTCCCATCTCCCCAATCCATTGCCATCCTCCTCCTATTTCACCCATCCAACCCATTTATCTCCATATTATCATTTATTATTATATTAGATAGATTTAGGCGTTATTTTTATTTTTTACCCCTCCCTGTGTTCTTCCTCCCCCCTCCATTCTCGGGTGACGGGAATGTGGCCCTCAGGGCAGGAAGATGGCGGATGAGGCACTTGACCTGGCGCGGAAGCTGAAGACAGGGTTGAAGGTGCAGTTTGACAAACTCCTGTTGCGGGAGGAATATGTTCTGGCAACAATGCTGGACCCCCGGGTCAAGGGCAGCATGGCATGCCAGACAGCACTCTATAGCCACTGGAAGGGTGAGCTGGTGGAGAGGGTCCAGTGGGCACAGAGGGCACAGCGTGCTAGACAGCAGGATGCCCCTGGGGATGGTGGGAGCTGGAGCAGCCACCCCTTTCAGCCAGATGGGTCTATCCCTGCCCCCAGCCCTAGTGGTAGCAGCAGCAGCAGCAGCAGCAGCAGCACCACCACCACCACCACCAGCACCCCTATTGGCAGCATCAGCAGAAGCAGCTCGGCATATGTGCAGGCCACTTGGGGGAGCATGGGGTCCTCCACAATAGGGCAAGCAGCATGGCTGAGGGCAGTGGTGGAGGTGGTACCCAGGAAGAGCTACCAGAGGGTGTATGATGGTGCCTCAGCAGCCGTGGAGACCTATCTGGAGGAGGAGCCATGCATTGATCCCAGAAGTGATCCCTTGGCCTACTGGGTTGGCAAGGCCAACATGTGGCCGGCCGTCGAAAGTGGCCACGGGTATCCTGTCCTGTCCACAAACGAATGTCCCCAGTGAGCGGGTGTTCTCCATGACAGGGGACATTTGCTCCCCGCACCGCCTGAGATGCGGCCAAGTTAGTGGAGCAGTAGTTATTCACCAAGGTGAACCTTCCACTGTTGGGATTCCCTGAGCTGCCCCTGGACAAGGATTGGCATATGCCGTCCCATGCCAGGGACAGTCTTCGGATGGGGCTCCTCCTCCTCAATCTGGGCTAGGGCTACTTCTGCTGTGCTGCTGAGGTGCTGTCCCTCCTCCCAATGCCCAGCACCCTCTCTCTCTCTCTCTGTCTCTCTCTCTCATACTAGTCGGCCTCGGCTGGCTTGTCTGACTGACCTCATGATGCAGGGTGGCATTTTGGGAAACAAACTGTAAGCCTCCCAGGCAGCCTCTGCCTACACGATCTCGGCCTGCCTATCTGACTGGCTCTCTCTCTTGTGCGCTGCACAGTTTTTGCCAGCCTATCTGAGTGCCCTGCCAAGGTCCTGGCCTGCCTTCCCTACTGACTCTCATGCCATGTTGCCTGTATGCCCACCCAGGTTGCCTAGCTCAAAGCCTGCCCCAGCCTGCCTGACTCTCATGCCATGCTGCCTGTCTGCTTGCCCAGGTTGCTGCCACGCTCAAAGCCTGCCTCAGCCTGCCTTACTGCCTCTCATGCCAAGGTGCCTGTCTGCTCGCCCAGGTTGCCTAGCTCAAAGGCTGCCTCAGCCCGCCTTCCTGCCTCTCATGCCATGCTGCCTGTTTCCTGACCCAGGTTGCTGCCAAGCTCAAAGCCTGTCTCAGCCCACCTGCCTGCCTCTCATGCCAAGGTGCCTGTCTGCCTGCCCTGTCAACCCTGGGTGATGTGTCCCACTTGCCTGGTAATCCTGATGCTGCTGTCTCGTGGAGAGAGAGAGAGAGAGAGAGAGAGAGAGAGAGAGAGAGAGAGAGAGAGAGAA
>QEPC01014454.1:1461145-1486093 GCA_003113815.1 Sphenodon punctatus
GAGAGAGAGAGAGAGAGAGAGAGAGAGAGAGAGAGAGAGAGAGAGAAGGAAATTCTTCCCACTGCTAGAGACACAGACACGATCCCACCCATACTGTCACATGAACTATATTGAGAGAGAGAGAGAGAGGGGGGGGTTCCCTGCTAGAATGAGAGAGATGGGGGGAGAGGGGGAGAAGTGTATCCAGCTCAAGCTGCCTGCCACCTGCCAGAACCAGTGAGAGCTCTCATCTGTGCCCACATCCACCAGCAAACCTACCAGAATGAGATGGAAATAACAACACACAGCATATTATATGTGCCTGCCTGCCTGTGTGCATGCCTGTACCTGCTACCACCTATTGCATGATTGAATGAAGTGTTCCCAACCATGCACTAATTCTAGGGACATCATTCAACTCCCATAGGCTCTCATTCCACTGTACCTGAATCAGTCATGCCCGCCTGTCCCAGGAACCATCAACGAGATTCTGGGGCCATCATTCCAGTCACTGGGGGCTGTCATTCCATTCCACTGCATCCAGAAGCCTGGTGCCCACATGCCAGCCTGCCCCCCAGTCTACTCCTCTGCACCCATACACGGATGCCTGCTGAAGCTGCTGGGGGGAAAAAAGCCCCTCTGTTCCCCAGCACCCGCAGCCTGCTGCCTGCTGCCAAGGAGCCTGTCTCTCTTTCTCTATGGCACACCCACACAGACAGACAGAAGCCCTGCCCCTCCTGGGGGGGCTGTCTGCAAGTTGAGACCCTGCTGCTGCCACATCTTGGGGCTAATACGCTAACGCTACATCTGCTGCTGTGTCAGGTAGGGATCGGACAAGCTGTATATACAATGAGATTCTGCCACCTGCTAGAAGCAACACAGAGGGATAAAATATTGGCTAGCTCAAACAAAGCAGGTAACAATGACAAATAGAACTTTTATGAAAACTTTTCAAACAACAACACATTAATAAATCCAAAACCAAACATTTATTAAGAAAAGAAAGGAAATGTATAACTTATTGGTCTGTGGACCTGTCCCCCAGAACTTGGGGGAAAGGCAAAAGGGGTAGACGGGACCTAGGGGCGGGCATCCCGCCCTCCTCCATTTGGTACCCATGCTCGAGGGCAAATTGCACAGCCCCTGCCATGGATGCCTGCCACTTGCAGATCAACTGGCTGTGAAGCTCCACATCGTCGATCTCAGTCTGGAGGTACTGGGAATAGGCCTCAACCCTGCATTCTCGTACCTCCAGAACCTGAAACCGCTCCACCAGTCAGTCCTCCATAGTCAGGGCTTGCATCCATAGCCCGTCCATATATTTTTTTTGCTGGTCCAGAAGGTCCTGGGTCGGCTTCTGGACTTCAGCCCGACAGGCCCTTGCCGCTGAAGACTCCCCCTGGTGGGACTCCTCAGTGGAGCTGGAGGAGGGGGAAGGGCTTGGATGGTGTCGGTTTTGGCGTTCCTTCCCCCCCTTCTTCTGGTGATGACGCTGTCACAAAGGAACATAAGGCCACACAGTGCAAATCCAAAAGACCCTGGATGGCATGTGCAATTCCTACCCTCTTTGGGGCGCTAGGGATGGCAACTGGAAAGACCCTGGCTGGCATGTGTAAATCCTGTCCTTCTTTGGGTGCTAGGGAGGGATGGCAATGGAGAGACCCTGGTTGACACATTTGTGGGAGCCGTGGTGGCAGGAAACTTTGCCAAATGCATTTTGGGCAATTTTGGATCTGTGCTGTTTCTGCCACTGCAGCTGTTGCAGGTCCCGCCTTCTGCTGCCGGCTCCACGTTGGTCAAGGTCCAGGGCTGGGAACCCTTTTGACAGCTCTCCCCATGAGACAGACATCACCCCCCTCCCTTGTGGGGGCAGGGCCGAGGAAAGGGGGCAGGGCCAAGGAAGCCCTCACAGACTGCTGGTTGTTGGAGGGGGAAATCAGCAGCCTGCAGCTTGACAGCGCCACAGGCACAACCCACAGGTAGTGTGCCTAAAGGCTCTGCCAGTGGGACAGTGGAGTGTGTGATGGTGGACTGGATGTTTGTTTAGGGAAGGTACTCCATGCAGCATCAGCCTCGGTCGAAGGGGGGGCAGTGTAGACATTATTTTTAATAATTTAATTTAGATTTAAATAAGAATTTAAATTAGATTTAATAAATGAGATTTAATGTGCGCAAGTGCAAAGTGATGCACATAGGGGAAAATAATCCAAACTATGCCTACACAATGCTGGTACTAAGCTAAGAGTTACCACTCAGGAAAAGGATCTGGGCGTGGTTGTGGACAATACAATGAAATCCACAGTGCAGTGCGCAGCAACAGTAAAAAAACAATAAAAATGTTAGGAATTTTTTGAAAGAGGATAGAGAATAAAACTGAGGATGTCATAATGCCTCTATACAAATCAATGGTGCGACCGCACCTCAAATATTGTGTGCAGTTCTGGTCGCCCCATCTCAAAAAAGACATAGCTGAACTAGAAAAGGTACAGAAAAGGGCAACAAAAATGATCAAGGGCATGGAAGGGCTCCTGTATGAGGAGAGACTTGGTAAGTTGGGGCTCTTAAGCTTGGAGAAGAGTAGGGATGTGTGAATGCGGTTCGAAAGTTCGGCGTTTGGACCGAATTCTAATAGTTCAGTCGACTGAACCAAACTTTCGAACAGAACTCGAACCAGTTCAGAAGGCCCCAAAACCTGGTTTTGAATGTACAAACTCAGTTCGGAAATTTGGAATTCGACTGAATTTGAATAGTTCGGTCGACCGAACTGAACTTTGGAACCGAACTCGATTTTCGAACCAAACAGAATTTCTGAACTCGGTTCTGTTCGCACATCCCTATAGAAGAGACAACTGAGAGGAAATATGATAGAGGTCTATAAAATCATGAATGGTATGGAACTAATAAACAAGGAACAGATATTTACCCTCTCAACTAGTACTAGAACTAAGGGACACTCCATGAAACTCATGGGTGGGAAGTTTAAAACATAAAAGAAAATAGTTTTTAACTTAGCATATAGTTGGGTTGTGGAATCTACTGCCAGAGGCTGTGTGGTAAGTGCCAGTATTATAGCTGAGTTTAAAAGAGGTTTGGGCAAGTTTCTGGAAGATAGGTCCATTAGCACCTATTAGCCAGACAGAATCAGGGAACATGACGGGAGCTGGGGGAAACAACAGGGAATGTATCCCCCATGGTGACCTGTTGGGTGCTTTTCCCAAGCCACCATGATTGGCCACTGTTGGAGAAAGGATGCTGGGCTAGATGGATCATTGGTCTGACCCAGTATGGCACTTCTTATGTTCTCTCATCTTTAATTCATGGTCTGGCCGGAGGTATCCGATGCAGGCCATATCGAGGTAGAGGACCCACATCTTGTGTTTGATTTGGCGGGGGACAGATTGGGGGTGCTGCTAGCACACTGTGCACCTACCTGTACGGCAGCATTCCTATTTGCCTGACGGAGCTGGTGTCATATGTGGTGTTGTGCTCCCTGAAGACATTAGTCCTGGGGGACTTCAACACACATGCTGACGCCAGTCTTGGTGGTGCAGAGTGTGAGTTCATGGCCTCCATGACAACCATGGGTCTATCCCAAATTGTCAACAACCCAACGCATGATGGGGGGGGCATACCCTGGAGTCTGGACCTGATTTTTTGCACCGGCCTTGAGGCAGGGGATTTGTTGATGGGGGAGGTGTCAGGAGAACCCTTGTCATTGATGGATCATTACCTCCTGCGAGCACATCTCCTGGTGCATGTCTGCCCCTAGGGTACGTAGAACCAATTTGGATGGTTCACCCTCGGAGACTAATGGAACCTGAGTTGTTCCGGAAAGCTCATGGGGAGTTACCCTCTGATCTTGACGATCACCCACTCATTGACCTCGTGGATTTATGGAATACCTGGCTGTTGGAGGCCATCGACTGGATGGCTCTGAGGCATCCGCTCCCTCGGCGATGACTCCTCAGGCCTACATGGTTTACAGAGGACCTGAGGCTGCTGAAGCAGGAAGGGCAGCGGTTGGAACAATGGTGGCACCATTCGGTGGTGCTGCACCTAGGCTGTGAAACTCCCTCCTGGTGGAGGTCCAGGTGGCCCTGGATCTACCCTCCTTCCATCGCATGTGTAAAACCTGGCTGCTTTACCTGGCTTTTGGCGAGGGAGATGGGGTATAGGGTGGGATGGGGCGGTTTTGTTTTTGTGTCTTCCTATTTATTGTATTTTATGGTTTTATTGATTTTATATCTTTTAACATTGTAAGCAGCCCTGGGCTGCTTGGAGCAGGAGGGGTGGGGTATTAAATGATTTTATAAATAAATAAATAAATAAATAAATAAATAACTGGTAATACCAATACAGTACCATATTTCTTGCACTCCATTTTCACTTGTACTTCCTTGTTACTCAGTAGATTCCTTTACTAATCTGCAATCCGGTTGCAGATTGGTCAAAGCAAAGGGAACAACATAGAACAACAATTCTGACTGGTGGCAGTGGAGTGGAGGTTAAGGAGCACTTGGTGGGAGGGAGTTAAGCCAGTGCTGGGCTATTTGCACAGTGATTGGCTCAGAACTGTGGAAAAACAAACCTGGAAGTAAAACAGTACTCTCAACTATGCAGTAAACAGTAAATGAATGGTGCATGGCCAATGGTAGGGATGGGCGAACGGGGTTTGGAAGTTCGGAGTTCGAACCGAACTGAACCAGTTCAGTTGACCAAACCAAACTTCTGAACCGAACTCGATTTTCGAACCGAAGCTAACCGAATTTCCAAACTCGGCTCTGTTCGCCCATCCCTAAAAGATAATATTCCATTTATTTCAATAGGGTTTGAATTTCCGAACTTTGTTCGGAAGTTCGGAGTTTGGACCGAACCTCAATAGTTGGGTCGACCGAACCGAACTTGCGAACCGAACCAAATTTCTGAACTGAACCCAACCGAATTTCCAACTCTGTTCTGTTTGCCCATCCCTAGCAAATAGTAAGTGGAAATTTTAGTAAATCAGGACAGTATCTTGTGGTGTTGCGACAACTGAGAAATTGCATTGGTATGAGAAACAGTTGGGAAACTGATCCCGGTTCCTGATATGGCAAGTCCAGCCCTAAACATATCCTCGTCTTTTATCATGCTCTATCAATAGAGACAGTGACTCATGATAATGATAAAACATTACCGGTGCATTCCTATGACCCACATACACTGAGCCTACGCTAGTCACACAGCCAAATCACCTGCGCTCAGTCATCCACATGTGCCGCGCAACCCAGACTGATGCAACCCTCCCCCAAGACCCCCCCTCCAATGTCCCAGGGGATGGATCAGGAGCCATACCTGCTCCATCCTGCAAGCCAGAGGATGTATGGGCTCGGGGGGTCGCATTGGCCTGATTTGCACCTTTGCCCCATGCAGTATGCAGCATGTGGCATACATGCATGATTGCCTGAGCGAATGCATTATGGCCATGTTCCACACCTATGGGCAGCATACTCAGGCCAGAGGATTGCACCCTATATATGTTTGATAGAATCTCAAGCCTGCATGCATGATCTCAGGGGGAGCTGAGGTACAGTGATTTAACTTTAAGATGAGCCTTGAACCACCAAACAGCTCCTTGAACTTTGAAGTGTTTAGAATCTAAGAACATAAGGGCCACAATCTACAAAACACCTTCTCCAGAGTCCTAGTGAAGCCTTGTAGGTAAATGGGACTACTTTGGAATAAGTGATTTGTGGATCATGATCAAGAATTTCCACACTGAGTTAAACCAAAAGGTCCATGTAGCTCAGCACCCTATTGCCCAAAGTGGCTCAAATTAGATGCTTTAAGAGCAGCAGATGCTTCAGAGAAAATCAGTATCTACAGCCAGCTTGAACCTCTTTTTAAACTGAAGTTAAAGCTTTAAACTATTTAGATTTCAAACCTGAAAGATCTAAAAAAAATTTTTAAAATCCTAGCTTTTAAAATCCCGAAAACATAATGTCCTCAGACAGGAAAAGACTTTTGAGCTGTCTGGTGTGTAGAGGAAATGGAAGAAATGATGGCCATTTAGCACCGATTCTTATGTTTTATAATTTTATAGTCATTCTTGTTAGGAGCAAAGTGTAATTAGAAAAAGCATTTAGGTGATGATAATAATGACGGAGACAGCATTCAACCACAGGCTACTCTTCTCACTTGCATAAAATCCCAGGTGTAATAATGTGAATTTATAGAATGCCATGACATCTTTAGGAATGAAGAGCTCTGTGAAAATCAGACTCTGCAGCTGGCAACATAGCTTTGGCACTAAAGAAATTCAGTCACTTCTGTGGTGTCGTGCAGCAGCTGTGAAACAGTACACATGGCAACCTACAGGTCAGCAGAGATAACAAAGCAGAGTTCCCAATCCACTTGAAACTGCAGGTAGAATGAGGTAACACACCTACGCTTGCTAAAAGCAGAATTACAACATGGCTTAGGGGCTGTCCAAAAATATCCTACAACTTTTTGCCATTGTTAACCGACCCCACACCCTTTGTCATAGTTTGTTACTCTCATAAATCATGCTCCCTTTCCCACATATGCTTAATACCAGTAATGTAGAACCCGGTACTATGGCCCTTTTCAGATGGGTCACGGTGCGGGGGCGGTGGAAATGAGTGGACACCGTGGTGGGTGTGTAGTGGGGGGGGGCAGTGTCACGGGGTGAGGGGAAAGGGACAAGAAAACAAGATAGGATAAGGAAACAAGACTAACAGGGCGGCCACCTCTCAGAAAGGGATTTCTATTGAGGAATACAATGTCCCGCAGGGTGGTAGGGGGGCTTTCCTCCTTAACTAGAAGGCAACCTTTTTCATCATCGGAACTCACGGAGAAGTAGCCAATTGCCCCAGCGAGAGGAAATAATACACACACAGGGAAGGGGAGCAGACTCTCGGGGGAATATACAGGGCCCAGGACACCGTGAAACTATTGGTGTAGGAAGAAGGAAGGGAAGGGGGAAAACCCCGGGGGAGGGGAAACAGGGATAATTAGGGTTTAAGGAAGGGGAAGGGAAGTGAGGGGGGCAGGACACACTCACTATAGGGAAGACTTGTCAGGTAATATAAAGGCACGGAGTCAAGGGCTAGGGAAGGGAACAGGTAACCCACACCACACAATCCCACTACCACTGGCACAGAAGAGGCAACAACACAGACAAATACCTCAATTATCCCTTACACTCTTACCGGGGAAGGGGCAAAGCAGGACCATACACTCGCATTCGCTCTCACAGTAGAAATCAACAGGCAAGGTCGGGGACCACAAGGAAAAGCTCACAGGAACATAGGGGCTAGCCTCTCATAAATGATTACTGGCGAGGGTTACTGCCTTCGCCGGTTCCCTTTATAGGGCTAAGTCTGATTGTGGCAGGTGAGCTCAGGGAGGGGCCCCAACCCTTCGCTGAGCTAGACGCCGTTCCCAGCTGGTTATGGGGCGGGGCTAGGAGCGTCCAGAGAGCACAGGGTAGCTCCACCCCTCACAACGGCTCCACTGACGCTCCCGGAGCGTCCCCCCACTAGAACAGCCAACAGGCAGCGGGATCGCCTCAGCTGCACCCTTCCTTGCGTGTGCGCCCTGACAGTCAGCTGTTACACGGATGCACACCTGTCTCTACCCACCTCCATGCATGGGGCCATCGCCATTTTGGCCAATGGCTCTGTGCGTGGGTGATGGGCAGAGGTGGGTTGAGATGGGCGGAGTACGGGAGTGCACCCCCACCCCCACCCACCAGGCACGACAGTCACAGACACCTCTCCCCCATGCTCATGCAGCAGATCTGCTTTGGCAGATGGGGATGGGGCCATCTCATGTGAAAAGGGCCTATATGTAAGGAATATCTTTTTCGTTTTTCAATTTTAAAATAGAGAAATGTACAGTAGAGAACCCACAAATCCAGACCCAATGAGTGTGGACACATCAGCATTCCAGAACCAGTCACCTCCCATTGTGGCACATAGTGCATTTTTAGATGGGAGATGTTTCTCCTGCAGCTTAAAAGTATGGCTTGGTGAAACCCCCATGGGGGGGATTTAGACACTCCTCGCCAGACCAGAGGTCACTCGGATGCCGTTGGAAGCAGCAGCACTGGGCAACTCCAGAAAGGTTTGAGATGCGGACTGGTAAGACCTCAGTTATCAGTGACTTACTTAGTCAATGTCTAACACATCTGGTAGTCACCCGTTGCCACTGTTTCCCGGGTGACTTCCAGTGCAGTGAGAAGCATCTAAATCCCCCCTACAGGGGTTTCCCCCGGGTGGAGTTTTAAGCTGTGGGAGAAAAGTCTCCCATCTAAAAATACCCATAGTGTGGAAGGGATTCTAAAATGTCTGGATTCTCCATATGCAGTCTGCTCTCAGTTAGGGTTAGTCTTCAGTGCTATGATCTGATCAGTGATAACCACGGATCAGCTATTGAGTGCTAGCAGCTTACCAGTTGTAACTATGGGTGAAACCAGACATGATGGTGGCAAGGTGTCTTCCCAGGGTGAACCACTGCAGCCACTACTCCTTGAGCAATGATCCCAGGATTTGGCCTTTTTATTTTAAGGAAGTTATGCCAGGTATGGATTTGGACTGTAAATGCTTAAATGAAGCTGGGATTTAATGTTTAATATTCCTGGAGAAAAATGATGGGTTGAAGTTAGGGCTAAATTACTGCTTGTGAGAAATTTTGCCATATTAGAAACCAGCATTGATTTCCCAAACGTTTCCTGATACCAATGCATTTTCTCAATTCTCACAATACTGAGAGATATTTTCCTGATTTACCAGCTTTCCACTTACCATGTACCGCATACCGCATACCATTTGTTTACCACTTACTGTATTGCTGATGGTACCATTTTACTTCTGGGTTTGTTGTTTCCACATTTCTGAGCCAATCACTGTGCAAATAAGCCCACCCATTAACCTCCCCCTAGTATCCCTTGATTTCCATTCTAGTGCCTTCATTCAGAATTGTTTTATGTTGTTCCTTTTGCTTTAAACAATCTGCAACTGGGTTGCAGATTAGTAGGGATGGGACACCGGGGAGAATACCAGATACACCCGTATTGGATCTCCCAGTATCGGATTTACCGGTATTGGCATACTGGATTTTTAACATTGGCCGCTTTACAGGTTTTTTTACATTGCAGCCATTTACTTCAATGTCCACAATGTAAAAAAACCAGTAAAGCGGACAATGTTAAAAATCTGGTATGCCGATACCAGTGAATATTGGATTATCAGATTAATCCGATACACCTGATTATCGGGTGTATCAGATTTATCTGATACCAATATTCCCACCCCTACATTAGTAAAGGAATCTGCATACCAACCAGTGAGGGACAAGGAAGTACAAGGGAAAATGGAGTGCAAGAAATGTGGTATTTCATCAATAGTACCTCTCAGGATTTAGAGACAAAGAGTAAAGTGATAACTTTTATTGGACCAATTCCAGTTAGTGGAGGCAAGAAAGCTTTCAGACCTCACAGGGTCCTTCATCAGGCAGGTCTGGGGTTACAAACTGAAGAAACTAAGCCAAAGCAGAGGTATGTACAGTGGTGGGGAATGTGCCTATTGAAGTCAAAGACAGGGGAGAGGAAGATGAGAACAAGGTGAGGAGGAGATGGCAATACAAAAGGAGAAATACAATAATGTAATAGTTATTGATAGTAAATAAATAAAAGTTACCTGTAACTGTGGACAGTGATAGAATATAATCTCTGAAGAAACAGAGCAAAACAGAGGAATAAAGGGTTGGGTGGAATACAAGGGTTGGGTTTGGTCTGTGAGGAGGGTCACGTGTTTGGTTTCGGTTCCTCTCACCGCCCCCAGGCAGCTGATGAAATGGTTCATGATCGGAGGGCCCCTGGCCAGAACCTGATGCTATTGAATGTGAGATCGGTTGTTAATAAGTCAACAACAGTCCAGGAGCTAATCCTGGACCATGCAGCCAACATCATGTGGATTATGAAGACCTGGCTGGACACTGGATTGGGGCCTATTTTGGCTCACTTTGTTCCAGCTGGGTACTCCATGAAGCATCAGCCACAGCCAGAGGGATGGGGTGGGTGGGGGTGTAGCTATTTTTTAGGGATTTGTGGTCCGTTAGTAGGTATCCGGTGCAGCTTATGTTGGGTATTGAGGGCCTCCATCTTGTGACTGATTTGGTGGGAGACAGATTGTGGGGGGGGAGGTGCTAGTATACCATGCACCTACCTGTACGGCAACATCCCTGCACGCTCCAGTGGAGCTGATGTCAGAGGTGGTGTTGCGGTCCCCAAAGAAGCTAGTCTTGGGGGACTTCAATATTCACGTCAATGCCAGTCTTGGAGGAGCGGAGCATGGAGTTCATGGCCGCCATGGCAACCATGGACCTGTGTCAAGTAGTTGTCAATGCAATGCATGATGGGGGGGGGGGGAATACCCTTGACCTGATTTTTTGCACTGCCTTGAGGTGGGGGATCTGTTGGTGGGGGAGGTGTCAGCAGTGCCCTTGTCATGGACGGATCATTACCTCCTATGGGCTTGTCTCCCAGCACATGTCTGCCCCTGGAGAGGTGTGGAAACAGTTTGGTTGGTCCGGCCCTGGAGACTAATGGAACAAGAGAGATTCCAGAATGCTCTCAGGAAGCTATCCTCTGATCTTGATGACCACTCGCTCAGTGACTGCGTTGCTCTTTGAAACGCCATGCTTAGTGAGACCACATCCTAGGCTTCAAAACCTTGATTTACAGAGGATCTCCTTGGTTTACAGAGAATCTGCAGTTGCTGAAACGAGAAAGGCGGTGGTTGGAGTGACAGTGGTGTCATTCGCGTTCTGAAGCCGACAGATTGTGACATAAAGCTAGTTTAAGAGCTTATGCTATGGCTGTGCAGGCAAGAAAGAAGGAGTTCTTTGTTGCCCTCATAGCATCTGTGTCCAGCGAAACTTTTCTGGGTGGTGAGAGGGCTGGTCTGTCCAGCCTTCTTCCACCTGGAACTGTAATTTTCCAGTGCCTGCTGTGACATGTTTAATGATTACTTCGCAGACAAAATCGCTCATCTTCACTATGACTTAATCAACACTACACTTACTACAATAGGAGAACCAGAAGTTATGGAAGCCCCGCCTGGTCCAGTTCTATGGGATTGTTTCCCCTCCTTTCAAAGACATTGTAAGACCTGGATGTTCTGCCCGGCCTTAGGTGAAGGAGATTTATTTATTTATTTATTTATATTTATTGGCCTATGGCATCCCAGGGCGGCTCACAACAGATAAAACAGCATAAAATACATAAAACATCATCAAGTATAGATAATTAAAAATACCCCTCCCCACCCCAAAATTCCCCACCTCTCTCCCCTCCCCTCTGAAGGCCTGGGCAAACAGCTAGGTCTTACAGGCTCAGTGAAAATCCATCAGACCCGGGGACAGGTGAGCTTCCTCTGGTAGGGAGTTCCAAAGCCGTGGCCCGGCCACTGAGAAGGCCCTCTCCATTGTGGCCCCTCATTTAACCCAGGGGACCTCCAGGAAGGCACCCCTGGTGGTCCACAGGGGCCACCCTGGGGCTCAGAAGGCAAGGTGGTCCCCAAGGTACGAGGGGTCCCAGACCGTTTAGGGCTTTATAAATCAACATCAGCAACTTGAATCTGGCTATAGGCAGCCAGTGCAGAGTGCGGAGCACAGGTGTAAGATGCTCCTGTCGCCTCGTCCCCATAAGGAGACAGGTCGCCGCATTCCGCACCAGCTGCAGCCTCCGAACCAGAACCCCACGTAGAGCGCGTTGCTGTAGTCTAGCCTTGAGGTGATGAAGGCGTGAATAAGAGTGGCCAGGTTGGGCCCGGAAATGTATGGGCATAGCCTCCGTACCAGATACAGCTGGCGAAAGGCGGCTTTAGCCATCTGCTGCATCCAATCCGCCATGGCCTCCAAACACTGGAAAAGCAACGAGACAGCAGGACCTGGGTAAGGATGGAGGGTTGAGGGCTAGGGTGGGAGGATTTTTGTATTTTGTGCTCCACCATATGGTTTTTTATAAAGTTCATTTTATTATATATTTAAGTATGGTACTATATGGTACTATTTGGTACTATATGTCAGCCACCCCAAGCAGCTGTTGGAAGGGTGCGGTGTAAAAAAACTGCAGGGAGGGTAATAAATAAAATATAGGGCAAGTGTCTATTGTTATTAGAGGGAGAATCTGGAGAGGAGGTACGAAAACACAAGATACAGAGGGGATGCAAAGCCAAAAGAGAAATACAACAAAAGATAGGTGTTAATAGTAATAGACTTAAAGTTACCTGTACCTATGGCTAAGCCTACTTTTTCTGCATTCTCAGGGTGATTCAACTGAGATGGTATTGAGAACTGGGATTTCAATGAAATTTCATGTTTTGGCAAAATCTAGTTTCAGTCAAAGTTTAAATTTACCCTTAAGAACAATTACTTTTGAGAAGGACTTTTGCATTTAATACAAATTAGGCCTGTGCAGTGAAGAATAATCGTTGTTATGCTATTAGGAGATGTTAACTCCGGCCATCTTTTGGTGGCATGATACCAAAATTTCAATTGGATTCTGGATACTGAGGTTATGAAGCTGTGTTTTTACAACTGAGGATTGTCAGATGTTGTTCACAGAGAGCCTATTAGATTGAGTTGTTTGTTCTATAAAGATGAAGGTGAGAAGCACATAGGAAGGTCAGTAGGAAGGGTGACACTAGTCATCAAACTGATAGTTATCAGTTTGACAAGTCATGTGGGGTCCTACGTCAGCAGAAGTCCTGCCCTACTGGGGGCCGTAAGTCCCGCCTTGGGACAGAAGTGACATGGGTAAGCGGAAGTGACGCAGAAGGGGGTAATGCTTCCGGGTCAGGGAGGCGGGAACCAAAGGTTCACAGCCCCCTGAACCCAGAAGGTCCTTATGCTTCACTTTTGGGGAACTCTGCTTGTGGGTCAGCGTGACTGGAACCGAGAGTGAGATGGACCAGTAGGTATGGGTTTTGTGAGGAACGGAGCAACTTTATGGTGCAGGGTTCGGGGTAGGGTGAACTGCAGCGAATGGGTCATGTAACCCCTCTACGAGCTCAGCTGACTGAGCTGAAGCATTCAGCGTAGGTTTCATCATCCTAGCCCACTCTGTCTTGGAGAAAATTGGGTCCAATGGGGTGTGGTTTCCAAGGTAGGATGAGTCACAGAAAGAGGGTCATGTGAGGGTTCAAATGACTCAGGAGTGTGAGCTAAACCAATCGGCGAAAGTTTCATTGTTCTAACCTGCCTCGTTTCAGAGATCTGACCTAGGGGGTCTCAAACCACTCACCACGCCAGCCCGTGACCAATCGGAAAGGTTTGTGGAGTTGTAGTCCTGCCCCCTAGGGGTATGAAAGATGGGGCCACCATTTTCTTATACAGAGAGCAGGGAGCCGATCACTACCACTTACACGGAAAAACTGCAATGGCTTACCGTTGGGGTGCTACCACCTTTGATCTTGTTAAAAGGCTCTATACAGGAAAGAAAACAGTTGAAACCTCAAAGTCAGACAATGAACCCATGGACATGCAACAGGCTGAAGACCCTGTGGTAAGCTGTACTGAATTGGTGGGGCTGAGGGAGAAGGGAAAGAGTATGTGGGGAAAAAATACAGACACAGGAGCTGATTTGACTTTTTAAAATCTTTTGTTTCAGGTCAATTCTGACTTTTTAAAGGCTTTTGAAAGCCTGAAGTTGGGAGATCCAGTGGGAGTAAACGTATCTTGTGTTCCCTGCTTTTGCAAGTGTTTAAGAGGAGGTGACCAGATGGATTGCTGTAAAAAGAAACTAGTGACACCAGAAGAATAAAAACTTTATTTGAAATGCCTCTGGTAGTCATTGGTGTTTTTTAGCAGGGCATGCTGGAAGCATGTCTGCGCATGAGGACCTAATAAGGGAGATCTATTACACTCCAGGAGAGAGTGGAAGTTTTGGAGGGGTGAATCCGCTTTTTCAGGCTTCTAAAAAGCAGAGCAAAACCTTGTCTAAGAAAGAAGTGATTTCATGGCTTTCGGACCAGGATGCGTATACCCTTCACAAACCTGCACACAAGCATTTTAAAAGAAACAAAACAATTGTGTCGGGGTTGGATGCTCAATGACAGGCTGATTTGGTAGATACGCAACATTTATCTAAGCATAATGGGGGTATCAAGTACATCTTGACCGTCATAGACATCCTATCTAAGTATGCCTGGGCCTTAGGCCTGAAAGACAAAACGGGCGGTGAAGTGGCTAAGGCCTTTGCAGCCATTTTCAGGGAAGGGCGGATACCCCAAAAATTACAAACAGATCAGGGGAAAGAATTTTTAAATAAGACATTCCAAAAACTGCTTACACAATATGGGGTGCACCACTTTGTAACCAATAACCATGTCAAGGCTGCGGTGGTGGAGCGGTTTAACAGAACTTTAAAATCAAAGATGTGGCGGTATTTCACAGCTCGCAACACCTTTCGCTATATTGATGTCCTGCCTCAGCTCATCAAGAGCTATAATCACAGTTACCACAGGTCCATACGCACCAGCCCTGTAGATGTGAATACCACAAATGTTCTGAAGGTGTGGAAAACGCTTTATGGGGACAATGTGAGGATAAAGAAGGAGGCACCGTCTTTTAGAAAAGGAGACCATGTCAGGATCTCCAAACTCAAGGGTAAATTTGAGAAAGGTTATGAGCAAAGCTTTACAGGGGAAATATTCATAGTGGATGGTGTCCTGAACAAGGCACGGAGGCCTGTGTACAGACTGTGCGATTACGAAGGTGAAGCAATCTTTGGGACCTTCTATCCTGAAGAACTTCAAAAAGTCAACCCTAAACAGGACAAAGTTTACAGGATTGAAAAAGTGATATCCACAAAGGGGAAAGGGCGAAACAAGCAGTGCCTGGTAAAGTGGCTAGGCTGGCCATCTAAATTTAACAGTTGGGTAAGAGCTTCAGAGCTCACAGACGCTTAATCACCATGGCTGACTTTTACATCAGTTTACCGAGCAACGCATGCACCGGTGCTTTTCCACGAAACAGCAGTTCTAATTTTACCATACAGCTAGTCAGACCCTTGGACCTTCCAGGCAGCTGGGAAGTGGGTCTGGCTGAAATACAATACCCCCACAGTTGGGATAACGTCGCATTACCCACTGTTTATGAAATCAGCCTTGGACCTGCAAAATGGCATTACACCCTCGCCCCCGGCTATTATTCAAGCATTGCGGTACTACTGGACCAAATAAACAACCAGATACCCAGAGGTACTAACCCACCTCCTGTAGCCCTGAGGTTTGACCCTGTAAGGAGAAAAGTTAGAGTGGACACCGTTGAGACGTCCAGGGTCCTGCTCCGTGGGGTTGAAGCCCCTAGCATAGCTGAATCATACAGCTTCCTAGCCCGTGGGGCTCTAGCCCCTATATTAGGGGCGTCGCCAGGTTTAACGCATCAGCAATTCCCCCACGCTGCAGACATTACGGGGGGATTCAACTCTCTGTACCTGTACACAGACATTGTAGAACACCAGATTGTGGGGGATTTCTCAGTGCCGTTATTGCGTTGTGTTCCTGTGCGGGGGAACAGCAACGAGTTTGTCAGCATCACCTACGACAAGCCTCACTACGTACCGATCAGTAAACACCACATTGACACTATCAGCATTGAAATAAAGACAGATCAGAACGAGCACGTCTCATTTCGTTTTGGAAAGGTGGTTGTGAAACTACACATACGCCCTCGGAGAGCAGCGAGTTTTTAAGATGGTGATTGTAAAAAATTACGGGGACCCCAGGGTCTATACCAACTACTACAAAGCCCAGGCCGGATATGCCCTCCCAGGCTTTCATGGAGCCCCAGTGATGTATGGGGCAGGTATTGGGGGGATATTTCGCAGTCTCTTTCGAAAAGCTGTTCCTCTTTTAAGAAGGGGCTTCGAGTTGATTAAACCCCATGCCAAAACAGCCGCCCAAAATATAGCCAAGGACGTGTTGGGGCACGTTAGTCGATCTGTCATGGAGAAAATCACCCCCTCTGATAAGCAGGAGGGCTCTGGCCTTATGTATATACAGAGAAGAAGAGGAGTTAAGAGAAAGAGATCAAACACGCGGCGGGTGGGGGCCCCTCGAGCCCATAAAAGGCGGATTGTGCAGAGGAGACCACACCAGAAGCGGAGGAAGGCTGTACGAAAGAGGAGGCATTTGGCTCTAAGGAAGGGAGATATCTTTTAATCAACATGGCTTTTATTCACTGTGGATCCGAGGAATGCACCAAATCTGAACTAGACCTGTTTCAAGTAGCCCCCACACAAACCAGCATCGAGAAGAGTATGTACATCGAAATCCCCCCTCTCTCGGCTGTGGGAGAGACAGCGCCTCTTGATTTTTTCATTGCTGGAAATGGAATAGACTATTTGGATTTGAACAACACGTTACTCTACCTCAGCTGTAAGATTGTCAAGGAAAATGACGCTAATATCGACGCAGACACAGAAGTGGGCTTGATAAACTATCCTGTGGCCTCCACCCCCTTACTATGACTACCAACAAGAGGTCACGCCCCAAGCCCTCAGCCGGTTCTCCCTCGGCACATAAGCAACTGAAGCAATGGCGTCTGGAGTCTTTTTACTCTTCCAAGACTCCAGGCCCTGTACAGGTTACTGCCCATGTTCCTGTGCCCTTGGACCTAACTTCCGAGGCAGCTTTTTGCCGAACAATTTCCCATGTGGCATATGGCAAGTCTATCTCTTCCTCACGCCACTCTACTCCCATTAGCCCTCGGGTACGTAGTACCCTGTCACCCCAAAGGCTGGCCGGAACCTGTGTACTGCAGGGAAATGATTTTTTGGCAGAGTTTCTTTCTAATCATGTCACAGTAACCGCCGAGTCCATCCAGTTTATGTGTTCCCAGGTGCACCAAATCCACGAGAAGTTGGACCTTATGGTCCTCTCGGGCGGGAGTCACCTGGGAATCAAACCCTTGCCTCCACCTTCTCAACCATGTGATGTGGGTCCGGGGCTTTGTCCCCGGCCCATACCTAGGGATGTGCTCTCTGAAGATTTAGCAACTTTTCCTGAGGTGCCATCTGTAGAGGGCCCCTCCCGAACTCAGCAGTTAGGACCAAATTCGACTAGTCCCCCACCAGCCCCCCTGTCTCTGCCCTTTACTGATCAAGTAGACTCTTACAGTCCTCTTCCTTTTAATTTAATTTTTACAATCTTGCCATTATATGGAAGACGCCCTCCCTTGTGGACCACTGCTTTGGATGCCGCAGAACATCTTAGATTACTGTTAAATTTCCCTGTTATGAGGCATCTTCCAATCACTAGACATGACATTAAGTCTGTGGACCAGTTGTTGATGTCCTGAGATAGACAGGTGGTAAATGTTATGTTCTCTTCCCTGGAGATTATAGCAGCCATTTGGGCTGCTAACTATTCTTTGGAGGAAAGATCAGTATTTATTTCTAAAGCATTTCAATCTAGTGTAGGTAATATCATCCCATTGGGTGGAAGGGATTCTCAGGATACCTTAAAAGTGCTCCCCCTCCCAATGTGGGGCCTCCTAATCCATCAAATTTGGAGGTATGTGAGCAAGAGGTAAACTTGATCTCCTTGGTGGATGATCTTTCAGTCCAATACTCTCAGCATGATATGAGGAAGAACCTTGTGAACTTAGTTGCCTCGGTGGGAGGGGTGGGTGGAAACCGAAAACCGAAACGGTGGAGCCCCAGGTTTCTGTTCGGCACCCCCGGGAGTTTAACCAGCCCTCTAAGAAGTATGGTGGCCCCCCTAGGCAGGGTGGACCTGACTCTCTAGAGTCCAGTATGCTGATGAAACTGGACTTCTTATGTTCTCAACTAACTAAATTGAGGTTGGGTGCCTTTCCTATTGAGGCTGGTGCCCTCTTTAAACAGCCGAGGAGACCCAGTTCTTCATTTCAAGCCAGGAATTCCTCCCCCTTGACTTGTAAACAACCAATCCCTCCTCCTTGGAGAGTAGTACATGACAACTCTCTTGTGAGGGAAAAAGGAGAGGTCTCTCCTGGACAACTCCATAAAGCCTCTGCCCAGGAACCGGGGCTTTCACTGGCCCGTTTCATGGAAGGGGGATGGGGTGTGCCCCGATTCTTTCCCAGGAGTTGATCTCGGGGTTAGTTGTAGAGCCCCGGGTAGGTCAGAGGATCTAGTTCAGCCGACCCTGCTTCCAATATTTTCTGGGGGCCCGCCTCCAGTAGACGACCCTTCCAATTTATTGCCATTTTCATCTCCCGGTGTTCATCCTGTGGTTAGGACCCAGGATCCGTATGTTGCAGTAGGCCAGATCTCCACCTCTCACTATGTGGAGGCTTCCTCATTACAACCACAGCACTCTGCTTTCAAAATTGCCTCCTGGAACATCTCGGGTTGGAGGGCTCGTCAGCAGGATATTGAACTTATTCGACACTTGGACTCTTGTGACGTTTGTTTGTTACAAGAGACTTGGGCCTTGGACGACATCAAGATTGAGGGCTTTAGGGTACACTCAGTAAAGGCAACCCCATCTAGGGTTTTGGGGAGACCAAGTGGCGGGCTGGCTTTTGTGTCTTCTAATTTTTTCAATGTGGTTTTTAAGTTAATAAAGTTATAAGTCTTACTTTGTGCTCTACTATTGTATGTTTTCTTCAGTCGTTGAATTACTGATTGGCAACGTTTATATTCCCCCTTCAACATCTAGGTTTTTTGTAATGAGATCTGGGGAGAAATTACCCATAGAGTTCAAACTGCATGGTTGATGTTCCCCAGGGCCCCCCTGGTTCTGGACGGGGATTTTAATTCAAGAGTGGGTGAATGGCAGGGCCCCAGAAATGGGGGGAGTTCTTTGCACCCCTTTTTGCTCCCCCCCCCGAAAGGCCCAAGATAAAGTGGTAAATGTGAATTCTGGGGAATTGAAATTGTTAGTGGAAGATTTGGGGCTAGTAATACTGAACGGCAGGCTGGAGGGTGATGGTGATGGTTGTTACACCTTCCATTCACATCAGGGTTCCAGCACTATTGATTACTTTCTGGTTTCATCTTCTTTCCTGCCAAAGTCTCTGAGCCTTGTTGTACTTCCTAGTGCTGAGACACCCCATTTTATATTACAATTAACTTGTGGCGGTCTCCAGGATCAGAGGATTCCCCCCCCAGGAGGTGCGGCTGTGACCCCCCGCCCCGGGGGTGGTGTCAGAATATAGGCGAATCCGTTGGGCTGAACACCTGGAACAGTCTTTTTTGGTCTTATTACAAGAGCCTGGAACAGAGTAAATATGTTATCAAATTAGCTCCGGGGTCTTGAATGCTCAGGAAGGTCTTGATCTAGTTTTAGCCCTGCTCAAACCACTCCTTCCCAACGGGGGTTCTTTCTCCCCCTGCTCTAGGGGACCTCTGATCTGGTTTGACAATGCATGTTATTCCCAACATTTACTTTTGAGGCAAGCTGCGAATCGCCTGAAGAAACATCCGTCGGACATCGGCAAAAGGGCCTTCTTGGAAACCCGCTCCCAATATCGCCACCTGATCCTTTTGAAACGTTTATTTTTTCAGAAACAGCAATGGGCACAGCTGCAAAAGGTGGTAGGAAATGGGGACTCTAAACAATTTTGGGGCCTTATTCGCCAGGTAAGAGTGGGGGGGTGATACCACGGCTGCCATGGTTATATCCCTGGAAGTGTGGGAGAGGTTCTATGGGGACATCTTTTCAGAGTCCCCTTTATCCTTCCCCAGCCCTCTGGTTGGGGAATTTGACTCATTCCCGCATTGGCCTCTGGTTTCGGAGGAGGAGATCAAGGAACTGATTTTCCATCTTAAAAGCGGGAAGGCCCCTGGACCTGACTTAATAACCGTGGAACTCTTGAAAGAAGCCCCAGACTGGTGGGCCAGGCTGCTAGCCCCAGTATTTACACATATAAATGCCACGGGCAGGTTTCCAAAATCATGGTCCAATAGTATTGTGGCCCTTATTTTTTTAAAAAAGGAGATCCATGGGCTCCGAGGAACTACCGCCCAATAAGCCTGCTCAGCATCTTGCGGAAACTTTACTCAAGATTGCTGCTGACCAGGCTCCAGGGTTGGCTGGATGACAATAAAATAATTATGCCTGAGCAGACTGGATTTCAGAAGACCCGTTCAACGGTGGACCATGTTTTGGTCCTGCTCGCCTGATAGATAAATCTCTTGGTCAGGGCCTGAAGGTATATTTATGTTTCATCGACCTAAGGATGGTGTTTGATTCTATCTGTAGGAACCAGCTGTGGGAAAAGTTGAAGCTCCTCCAGATGAAACAGAGACTACTCTTTTTGTTGATCAGGCTCCATGAAAATAACACCTTGCAGGTTAGATTCACCAGGAAGGGTGCATTGTCACAGAAGGTGAGGGTGGACAGGGGAGTAAGGCAGGGATGACTTTTGGCTCCCGCACTGTTTAATATCTTTCTGAACGATTTTCCCACTTTTTTGTCTGTGGTTGACTCTCACCCCCCTCAGATTGGTGGCAGGCGGATTGCCTCTTTACTTTATGCGGATAACACTGTCCTTATCTCACGGTCTCTGGTGGGTCTGTGTCGTGCAATGCAGCGGGCCAGGGACTACTGCCTCAATGAGGGCCTTACCATCAATTATGAGAAATTGATGGTATTAATTGTCAGCCGTAGGAAGCATGGGGAGCTTCATAAGTGGCAGATTGATGGTCATCAGATCACCCAGGTTGCCAGCTTTAAATACCTGGGAGTCACTTTTTCCTATGTCCCCTCTTGCCAGGTCCATTGGCTAAGAGCCAAGCCAAGCAGTCGGCATGTGCCATTCGGGGGTTTTATTTTGGTAAAGGGGGCCAGTTGATATTGCTGGTGCTCCGACTATTTCGAGCTAAGGTCACCCAGCTTCTATACGCTTTTCCTGTATGGGGTCTGGAGTACTTGGAAAAGCTAGACACACTCCAGAATGGCTTTCTGAGGACCATTCTGGGAGTCCCCCGTGGAACCCTGTAGATCTTCCTATGGCTGGAGACCAGCTGTGTTCCCATCAGGGTCTTTGCACTCCAGGCCCTCATTAGATTTTGGCAAAAGATCGAACTCTTACCCCAGAGACACAGTTCCCTTTTGGGTGGAGTTAGGGATGAGGGAATGCTGTTGTCCTGGCAGAGACAGCTGGAGGCTGTACTTGGAAGACTGGGTTTTTCTCCAGGTTATCTGGTGCCACTGGGGATTAAACAAGCCATGGTTTTGGTGAAGCAGAGGCTTGCTGACCAGCAATTCCAAGTAGATGTGGACATGCTCCAGTGTCAGAGGGTAAATCCTTTTATAAGCCCCCTATCAGACCACTTTTCAATTCAAACTACCTAATAGCCTGGACTAGTTTTCCACCGAGACGGGCTTTTGCCCACTGAGACAGGCTTTTGCCCACTTCTTTGATGTGACGTGTTCCCTTCAGCAGTATTAGAGGGTTGATATCTTGGTGTGCCTTGGCAGGAAAGGAGATGCCAGTCCTGCTCCTTGCAGGAATTAGATACTAATAACCATATTCTGTTTGTCTGCCCTAAATTTGGGAAGCTTAGAGGTAAGCTTTTCTTGGCCCTTGGGGAAGTCCAGGCAAGGTTTCCCTTTCTTGATCACTATAACCTTTTCCTGAACCATAGGGCCTCAGATCTAACATTGACTGTGGCAGCTTTTGGTAACTCAGTTATGCTCCTGAGACATTCAGGGCACTAGAGGAGGTCCAAGGGATTAGGACTGACCCCCTGTGTATTTTGGGGTAGTCACTCATTATGTGGGTCAAGGCTGGGTTAGTCTGAATAAGGCTATTTTAAATTGACCATGAGACGTGTAAATAATAATTTTTCTTTTATTTCCCTCATTGTTGTGCATTGTATAAGCTGGATTTGATTTGTCATGTATATATTATGTATATAGGTACATACTATCAATGACTTATAGTCACGGCAAATAAAGATTTATTCATTCATTCATTCATCCTGTGGCCTCCATATTCATCCAGTTGGATGTTACGCTGGGGGATCACCTCATTAGCCAGAGAAACAACTGTAACCCTTACAGGGCATTCATAGAATCTGTGCTCAATTACGGTGGAGATGCCCGCTCTACACAATTTTCTGCAGGACTGTTTTACAAAGACAGTGTGGGACATCACAAAACAACAGATTTGGAGGTAGGTAATGAGGGTTTTAAGAAGAGGTCAGGCCTAACCAGAGAGAGCAGAAAAGTTGAGTTGTTGGGACCCCTCCATAGCAACCTGTTTTTTCAAGAAAAACTGCTTTTGAATGGGGTGGATGTGAAAATAAAACTGATACGGAGCAAGGATTCTTTCTGTCTCATGAGTAATGAGTCTGCCAGGTGCAGCTTCTAAATGCCTCACTTTTTGTGAAAAAAGTATGAGTGGCACCAGGAGTTCGCCTAGGACATGCCGAGGCCTTGCTTAGCTCCAATGCTAAATACTCTGTGGATCGGGTGGGCATGCAAGTGTTCAGCATTCCCACCGGCAGTAGTGTCAGTAATCAGGAGAACCTGTTTCTGGGGAACTCCCCAAGCTGCTAGTTCTGGGGATGGTGGATAATGATGCACACAGCAGAAATTATGCAAAGAACCACTTTCATTTCAAACACTACAATATTAATTTTGTGGCGCTCTATGTGGATGGAGAGCAGATTCCNATCAGGCTCCATGAAAATAACACCTTGCAGGTTAGATTCACCAGGAAGGGTGCATTGTCACAGAAGGTGAGGGTGGACAGGGGAGTAAGGCAGGGATGACTTTTGGCTCCCGCACTGTTTAATATCTTTCTGAACGATTTTCCCACTTTTTTGTCTGTGGTTGACTCTCACCCCCCTCAGATTGGTGGCAGGCGGATTGCCTCTTTACTTTATGCGGATAACACTGTCCTTATCTCACGGTCTCTGGTGGGTCTGTGTCGTGCAATGCAGCGGGCCAGGGACTACTGCCTCAATGAGGGCCTTACCATCAATTATGAGAAATTGATGGTATTAATTGTCAGCCGTAGGAAGCATGGGGAGCTTCATAAGTGGCAGATTGATGGTCATCAGATCACCCAGGTTGCCAGCTTTAAATACCTGGGAGTCACTTTTTCCTATATCCCCTCTTGCCGGGTCCATTGGCTAAGAGCCAAGCCAAGCAGTCGGCATGTGCCATTCGGGGGTTTTATTTTGGTAAAGGGGGCCAGTTGATATTGCTGGTGCTCTGACTATTTCGAGCTAAGGTCACCCAGCTTCTATACGCTTTTCCTGTATGGGGTCTGGAGTACTTGGAAAAGCTAGACACACTCCAGAATGGCTTTCTGAGGACCATTCTGGGAGTCCCCCGTGGAACCCTGTAGATCTTCCTATGGCTGGAGACCAGCTGTGTTCCCATCAGGGTCTTTGCACTCCAGGCCCTCATTAGATTTTGGCAAAAGATCGAACTCTTACCCCAGAGACACAGTTCCCTTTTGGGTGGAGTTAGGGATGAGGGAATGCTGTTGTCCTGGCAGAGACAGCTGGAGGCTGTACTTGGAAGACTGGGTTTTTCTCCAGGTTATCTGGTGCCACTGGGGATTAAACAAGCCATGGTTTTGGTGAAGCAGAGGCTTGCTGACCAGCAATTCCAAGTAGATGTGGACATGCTCCAGTGTCAGAGGGTAAATCCTTTTATAAGCCCCCTATCAGACCACTTTTCAATTCAAACTACCTAATAGCCTGGGCTAGTTTTCCACTGAGACGGGCTTTTGCCCACTGAGACGGGCTTTTGCCCACTTCTTTGATGTGAAGTGTTCCCTTCAGCAGTATTAGAGGGTCGATATCTGGGTGTGCCTTGGCAGGAAAGGAGATGCCAGTCCTGCTCCTTGCAGGAATTAGATACTAATAACCATATTCTGTTTGTCTGCCCTAAATTTGGGAAGCTTAGAGGTAAGCTTTTCTTGGCCCTTGGGGAAGTCCAGGCAAGGTTTCCCTTTCTTGATCACTATAACCTTTTCCTGAACCATAGGGCCTCAGATCTAACATTGACTGTGGCAGCTTTTGGTAACTCAGTTATGCTCCTGAGACATTCAGGGCACTAGAGGAGGTCCAAGGGATTAGGACTGACCCCCTGTGTATTTTGGGGTAGTCACTCATTATGTGGGTCAAGGCTGGGTTAGTCTGAATAAGGCTATTTTAAATTGACCATGAGATGTGTAAATAATAATTTTTCTTTTATTTCCCTAATTGTTGTGCATTGTATAAGCTGGATTTGATTTGTCATGTATATATTATGTATATAGGTACATACTATCAATGACTTATAGTCACGGCAAATAAAGATTTATTCATTCATTCATTCATCCTGTGGCCTCCATATTCATCCAGTTGGATGTTACGCTGGGGGATCACCTCATTAGCCAGAGAAACAACTGTAACCCTTACAGGGCATTCATAGAATCTGTGCTCAATTACGGTGGAGATGCCCGCTCTACACAATTTTCTGCAGGACTGTTTTACAAAGACAGTGTGGGACATCACAAAACAACAGATTTGGAGGTAGGTAATGAGGGTTTTAAGAAGAGGTCAGGCCTAACCAGAGAGAGCAGAAAAGTTAAGTTGTTGGGACCCCTCCATAGCAACCTGTTTTTTCAAGAAAAACTGCTTTTGAATGGGGTGGATGTGAAAATAAAACTGATACAGAGCAAGGATTCTTTCTGTCTCATGAGTAATGAGTCTGCCAGGTGCAGCTTCTAAATGCCTCACTTTTTGTGAAAAAAGTATGAGAGGCACCAGGAGTTCGCCTAGGACATGCCGAGGCCTTGCTTAGCTCCAATGCTAAATACTCTGTGGATCGGGTGGGCATGCAAGTGTTCAGCATTCCCACCGGCAGTAGTGTCAGTAATCAGGAGAACCTGTTTCTGGGGAACTCCCCAAGCTGCTAGTTCTGGGGATGGTGGATAATGATGCACACAGCAGAAATTATGCAAAGAACC
>QEPC01014454.1:1496234-1506263 GCA_003113815.1 Sphenodon punctatus
AGCCTCCTGTCGGCTGAGAGAGCATTTCTCCTCTAGCAGTCGCACTAACTTGACTCGCTGGTGCTGGGAGACCGGGATGTGGGTGAGACTGTGGTGATCCTAATTAACAAGACATGACATGGCAACGTGGATGCGTATTAGCATGCACTAGCCCACGTGGTGGGTCCATGATATCCTTGGACAACGACATGAGTGGGAGCTACGTGGGGAGTGTGGGCAAACATATGACATATACAGACAAGCAAACACACCTGGGAGGTGCTAACATGGGCTAGCATCACTTTTAATTAGTGCTCTTCTTCTGGGTTAGTTCTTCAGTAGGCTCCCTATGCCGTCTTTCTAACAGGAAGCCACAATTTATTATTGTTAATTGTTATTATTTATACCGTGTCCTATCACAAAAATGGCTCAGGGCAGCTTACAGTAATTTACAAACAAACAACATTATCACAAAATACATATAAAATACATCCCATCCCTCCAACTCTCACTTGGACCAAGCTGCCTCTCTACAACTAAGGCAGGAGTTACTATGATCTAATCTATATGATGACCTGAACATGGAGTGGAGTACAAAAGTAATGAAATCCAAATCATCCAGGTTTTTTTCTTCTCCCTTTTGTTTCCAGTCCTGAAATGACCAATACCAGCCTTTTCCTGTTTTGTCATATTTTGGGGTACACACTCGTATTAGGAACATTTTAGAGGGCTCACCCCTGAATTTAATTGCTAAGGCTAAGATCTGGCAACTCCCCCACTCCCAAATTAAGCAGTGCTTGATCCCCTTATGCAGAGGTACCTGAAAGGTAGGTCTGAAATGACAAATCACGGCAAATGCTGTTTCCATCAAAAACCGGTCATTCACCTTCATTCGCACAACTTGGAAAACTCACTCGCTTTTCCGCTGTTTTTATCATTTGTTGTTATTTTTCATGAGTTAAAACTAGGGATGGGCGAACAGAACACGGTTTGGATGTTCGGTCCTTCGGTCCGAAATCTGAGTTCGGGTTCGGCTGTTCGTTTCGGCGGGGTTCAGTTTGGTCGAACTTGGCATAACAACCAAAAATAGCGCTATCGCTACCGAAACCGAATTCAATTTATTTATTTTTTTACCCTGAAACCACCCATGGTGCCAGGAAGTCTGCTCCTCAGCTGCCTCCCACTTCCAGTCACATTTTTCCCACCTTCCAGTCACATTTTTCCCACCCCCCCTAACTCATCCGAACTTTTCCGAACTGTTCGGCCGTTTGAGTGTTCGGTTCGGCCGTTCGGTTCGGTCGTCTGAACAGACCGAGTTCGACCCAAACTCCAAACTTCCGAACCACGTTCACCCATCTCTAGTTAAAACACAGCTGATATGGAGCCGATCTCAAGCCCCATGTGCAACCTATGCTCACACCCAGGGGCTGTGGAGATGCAAAAGTGCCAATAAGTGCTGTAAAGGTTCCCCAAAGTGATGAAGAATGATGGAAAGTGACAAAAAATGATCAAAATGCATGAAAATCACAGACCCTAATATCAACAATGGTTGAAGCGAACCAGTCAGTGGAAATTAAGTACCAACAGACACTTGCAAGCACTCCTGAAAGGCAAGTATTTCCCTGCGGAACAGGAACACTTGCTCTCATCTCAGCCCTACTGAAAGGATAGCAGATGACATCAGTCCTCATTGACCAAGCTTCTTGCTTCTGGGAGAGGAAACAACTGGGGAAGTCAGGCTGCCCCTTCCTACCCCATAAATGGCTCTCCAGTCTGGCTGCATCCCTCTGCACTACTTGGCTGGTGTAAAAGAACTGTGATGCATCTGCAAATCTACAGCAGAGTATTTTACTGGTGTAGAAGAGCTCTTTGCCCTTTCTCAATTTAGAGCAGAGTTTCCCAGACTGTGGGGTTAGGACCCCAAGTGCAGTTTAGGTGACATTCATATCCATCCTTTGCAGTCCCAGTGACAATTCTGGTTGGAGCTGGCACTATTATGGGGATAACGGGCTATGCTGCTGCCATCTTTCAGCAGAAAAACACTCTAACTTCCAAACAGCAGAATGGTAGCAGTAGCACCACTAGAACTAACGTAGGATAGGAAGAGGTTAGGGTTGGGGTATAGACACTTGTTTGAAGTCCTCAAAATCCAGAACCCTAGACTACAGCTTTTAATACTTGGAGCAGAACTCCTTGATCACACCTCCTGGCCAGCAGCAAACTGCCAAAATGTCAGGGCTTGCTGATGGTATAGCCCCAGAAAGGGACGGGGCTAGCATGATGAACAGCCCCCCTAAAAGTGCTATCACCTGCCCTCTTACAAGCACTGTCAGATGTCACCATTTCAAGTGGTAAAACCTGTCAAAAGAGCTGTGAAAAATCTATGGTGAATTACCATATGGTTCTTATTTTGTGACATGTGAACACTTCTATCACATGATAAATCTGCAGTGATCCATGGAAGAGGGTTTCTGCCAAATATTCTCTGCCACTGAACATTGAAAATATCCTTTTCACTGGATTTTATAATGTGTTAGAAGTGATCATGGCACATTCCAAATAAGTGCCTTTGTGATAATTCTCCAGGGATTTTCCATAGTTTTTTTGGCAGCTTTTTACCTCTTGAAATCACGCCATTGGAAAGTAGCCTTTGTTATACACCATCCTTATATGGAAAGAGCAAGTACTGTTTATTTGAATGTATTATGGAGGATTTAACCCTTTTCACTTATTATCAGGTCAGACCTTACAAACAGTCCTCTTCCTGTAGCTCTCCACTAGCACAAACCTCATTGTCATTAATTGGCTTTCTAAAGGAGGAACGTTCTGAGGATCAGATCCTAAGTGGAATTATTTTGCACAAAGCTGTCAAAAGCATTGTTGGTGAGTCAGTGGTTTGGGCAACTGGTGCTTTTCACAATGAGCCAGTGCTGAAGCTGCTTATGATCAGATCGGACATTAGACGTGGTGACTCATGGTCATACAAGATTTCAGGAGACTTCTTAGAAAAACAAGGTGTTAAATAAGGTGTCTAATCAAATCCCATATTAATGATTCATAATGAATTAGAAACTTTTACTGAGTTTTATTCTGTGTATGTTGCTTGAAAGTTCTTGTCTTATAACCAGCTCTGAGCATCAGTGGGAAGGGCAGGATAAAAATGTGATTTAATTCATTCATTAATTAACTTAAATTAATTAATTGATTATTCCAAAACACCCCCCCCCAATTTTTTTTTTTGATATCTTTATTTCTGCAGTGAGAGGAGGTGACCGTATATATGGCAATTAGCCAAGTAGGCTTTGGGGACGTAACCTCTTACTGTTGAGGGCCTGGAACAACAGGGAATGGATTGCCCATGGTGACCTGTTGGGTACGTCTCCCAAGAGACAGAGATTGGCCACTGTCGGAGACAGGATATAAAATCAGCTTAAAGACTCAGAGATCTTTGAATGAAAGTCTCCATACAAATTATATTTCTATAATGAACATGAGATGAGCTGTCTTAGAAAGCAGACCTGCCAGCTCTAATATACTTGACAGAAAGCTTTGCATAGGAGGTTGTACGATAGTTGAGTAGAAGATGTATATGATTAAATCCCATCAACCTTTGTGAGCGGCTTGGTGCCACATGCTTTCTATATCACCCCACTGCCCCATCCCTCTTCCATCAACTGCATTGACTATCCCAGCAACAGAAGGTTGGGGGTGGATAAAAGAATGTGTCTGCACAGCTAGCAGTGCTCCGATGCCATTGTAATGCGGGCATAAAATCAAGGAACATATGTAGAGGCAGCTGCTCGCAGTTGTGAAGGCATGTAAAAAATATGGGGCTGTTGAGGAACTTTGATAGGTTTTATTGCTGGCAAACTATATCTTTTTATTGTGTACTATATGAACCTACAAAAAGTTATGCTTTTCTTTAGTGCATTTGTTCATTGCTCATTTACAACAAAGTAATTCCATCACACAACAAACTGGAAGGTTTATGCCGGGTCTCTGCCGAGGGTTGGAAGTTGGTCACACTAAATCTGTGTGACAAAGCATCAAGATAATGGCAGAGGCCGGAGGCACCAAGAAGGCAGAGTCTGAGTGCACTGATTCCCCTTTATAGCCCAAAGTTCAATGCATTGGGGAGAGAGTTGTAAGGGATTATTGCGAAGCAAGGCATTTGAGGGTAGGTTAAATGTAAAATGGATGTCTCTTCAGAAGGGAAGTAAGTTACTTCTCATATCTAGTCCTTATGGGCTTCCTTGTGCTGCAGTCTTGTTTTTATTTTCTGTGAGACAATGGTAATCCCCTTGATTTAGCAAATATCAAAAAAGGTTTCTTCTCTATCAGAAGGCAGTGGCTTATGGTGAGAATTTAGCATCTCAAGTAGTCCTGGTCAAGTAGTCCTAGAAATGACTGAGCAAAAGGGTTTCAATATCAGAGACAGGAAGTAGGGGTGAAACAGCAAGCGACAACGGCAGCTCTTTTTGTCAGAAATATCCAATCAGACACCGCCTTCGTGGACACGGCAAACCTCATTGAAGCAGCAGCACGTACCAATATTTCCTGCCGCTTTGGGGACCTTAGGTGAGGCTCTTAGTGAAACCATGGGAGGGGGGGACTCTGGTGTGGGGGGTGGCCATCTTAACTAAAGGAAGGTTTGTGAAGGGAGGTTATTTTGGGGAAGGGGGGGTTATTGAAGTTTATAAAAAAAAATTGGAGGTTACTGGGAAGATCGCCTGCCCTAGTGAGAGGGAGGCCGGAGTACGATTGGATTAAGGAGGGGAGGGACCTTTCACTCAGTGTGAGGAAGGGAAAGGTCCTTGGGAGGGTGTAAATCCCACTTGATGAGAGGAAGTGGAATGGTGGGTTCAGGGAGTGGGGATCTCCCTCGCCAGCTGGGCCGAGCAGATGGGAGGGAGGGATCTGGCTGGTGTGTGTGCAGCCATAGAGGTTGTGAGGGGGCGGGGGAGATATGGTCCCTGTGTGGGGGGTATGAGATCAGTAAGAGGGGGCAGGTACTTGGTGCCTGTCCCTCTCACTTCCCCCCAGGTAGGTGATGAGTTGGTTTGAGACCAGAGAACCACTGACCTGAGTTTGATGCTACTGAATGCGAGGTCAGTGCATGGTTAATAAATCTTCCACAGTCTGGGAGTTAGTCCTGGACTGTGATGCCAACCTCATGTGTATTACAGAGACCTGGCTGGACAAGGAGTCGGAGCCTATTTTGGCTGACCTTGTTCCAGTCGGCTAGTCCATGCCGCACGAGCCTCAGTCAGAGGGATGGGGGCAGGAGTGGTGTAACCATTGTTTTAGGGATTTGTTGTCTTTCAGGAGTTATTCGGTGCAGATCATATCAGGGGTGGAGGGCCTACAACTTTTGTTTGATTTGGTGGGGGACAGAGTGGGGTGCTGCTGGTATACCATGCACCTACTTGTATGGCAGAATCCCTACACACTTTGATGGAGTTTGTGTCGGACGTGTGTTGCACTCCCTGAAGACTTTGGTCTTGGGGGACTTCAACATTCATGCTGACACCAGTCTTTGCAGGGCGGAGAGTGAGTTCATCACCTCCATGGCAACCATGGGCCTGTCCCAAATTGTCAACAACCCACGCATGATGCGGGTCATACCTTGGACCTGATTTTTTGAACCGACCTTGAGACGGGGGATCCGTTGATGGGGGAGTTGTCAGCAGAGCCCTTGTCATGGATGGATCATTATTTCCTGTGAGTGCATCTCCTGGTGCATGTCTGTCCCCAGAGGGGTGTCGAACTGATTCAGATGGTTCGCCCCTGGACACTAATGGAACCTGAGTGGTTTCTGAATGCTCTTGGGACAAAACCCTCTGATCTCGATGGCCGCCTGCTTAATCACCTTGTGGCACTGTGGAAAGCCTTGTTTGTGGAGACCATCAACTGGACAGCTCTGAGGCATCCACTCCCCAGGCAGCAGATTCTTAGGCCTCCATGGTTTATGGATGACCTGAGGTTTTTGAAGCGTGAGGGGCAGCAGTTGGAGCGACGGTGGCCCCATTCGCATGCTGAAGTCGACAAACTGCTGCAACTTATGTAAACTGCCATGCATTTTTGTACACTGCTGCAAATTGCCATGAAGTATCATAAATTGCCATTGGTTACCCTCGATTGGTGGCAGACTAGCCGAAAAAGTGGCAGCACAAAGCAGAATAGCAAACAATGCTTCAAGCCTAATCTGGGAAGATGATAACTTACTCCCTGACATTGGTTGACAACTTTCTTGTTGATGAATTGTAGATAGTTGTCCAGTCTAGTGCCCCTCACCGTAGCTGTCTTTTTCACTTGTCTATTCCATTAGCGTCTTTTTGCTTATGGCAATGACCACAATCCCAAGAGGGATCCATGCAGGTTCCTCATGGCACAATGTGCTTTCACTGGACATGCGAGCAGTTTGCACGCACATACAGGTTACGTGCTGTGCATGCAGGGCATGGGATCATCCCCACCATTTCTGAAATACTGGGACCCTTCAATATGGCAGGCGTAATAATTCGTGTGTCAACTTTCTGCCATGAGAGTATTGGTTTCTTTCTGATGGTTTGGCCATTGATTTTAACAAGTTATGGTTAGGCTTCTTCTTTATTGCTGGGAAAATATATCTTTTTTATTGTGTAGTATATGAACCTACAAAAAGTAATGTTTTTCTTTAGTGCATTTGTTCATTGCTTGCTTACAACAACATAATTCCATCACACAACAAACTGGAAGTTTTATGCTGGGTCTCTGCCAAGGATTGCCTGTTGCCAAGTCATAGGTTCTTATAGTGACTATGTGGTGTTTTGTGCAAGACATTTAAATTCTTAGTTTTGCCATCTTGAAAATGGATAAAAGTAAAGAAATCCTTCTCTTACAGGATTGTTGTAAAGGTGTTAGTAGTGCATGCTATAGATCTATGAAGTTTTATCACTATTACAAGCAAGGCAGACAGATCCAAAACAAGAGAACATAGAGTCTATTTTATTTATTGTTTTCCTTCTGTGGTTCAGGTGCAAGTCTATTAATAGGCATAAAATACCAGATGGAGTAATCGAGAAGTCTGGCACAAAAAGTTAGCTTTCCAGGAGCCATATGCAGCATTCCGTCTGGCCTAGTGATAAAGCAGATGAGAGCTCAGACATAGACAGAGAAGGGAGAACAAGGGTCATCAGAGCATGATGGTCACAGTTCTCCATCACTTTGTTACATCAAAAACACAGCCAAATGTATTCCTGGTATAAAACCCAATGGAAGTCAGTGGATTTCCATCAGGGATTAATCCAGCCCAGGCTTCATAGCTTAGTGCAATTTGCCAGGAACCTATGTGTGTGTATGTCAGTGCACAGGTTGCCAGACTCTTTACTTGGAGCAAGTCCCAGTTTTGGGGAGTTTTTATGTGCATTCAATTGCAGACACTGCTGCTGGAAATGAACAGCTGATGGCAATAGAAAGTCCAGTCCACTGCAGATGGGTGCTGCTGGACAATTGTCTTCTCTCCCATCTCGGCTGTTGTCCCCACAAAATTGCTTGCTTAATGGAAGAATGAGCTGCTGAGACTCACTTATTTGAATTCAGACCAAGCTGTTGCTAAGCAAAAGCTGTCACTGTCGAGTCGACTATGTCAAATGAGTCAGCTCTCCCAGCAAAGTCCCTAGTGGGTCAGTATCCATATCATAAGCACCCCTAATCCTGAAACCACTTGTGATGGTGGAATTGCAGCGACTTTGGTTGGCAGCAATTACTGGGAAACTTGATGCCAGTCGCAGCAGAGAAGACAAGGAACAAAAGAATGAACAGTGATGAAACATTGGTGGATGAATATGATGGGAATGTGCATAGCTACAATGATACATGGCATATTATAACTGACCTAGCCCTCCATAGCAAACCAGAAGGATTGACAGAGGCTCTTCACAGTGTGTGTGTGTGTGCGTGTGTGCACACATGTGCACATCCTTGTAAGCAACCCCGTTCTCTGCTGTCTTTAGGCTGAACTGGAAAAACGGTGGCACTTTTATTCAGCGTTACTGATGTAACTCTGACTTCTCTGTTCTTTATCTGCTATCAAAATGCAACTCAATTTATGTTTGGAAAGCATTTTGAAGATGGAAAGTACAACGTAAGTGCTAAGAATTGCCATTAGAGTGTAGTAGCAGCAGTCAGTCCAGTTAAGCATTCAGTGATATTATTAAAGGTGTTTTGCTGAAATGGAGGTCAGAGGTGTCCTTATCTCCATATGCTCCTCTCTGTCTGGAGCCAAGCATCTGTTCTCCAATATCCCCAATTTCAATAGTTAGCCCATGTGGTCATGGAAATGGCTTGTTTGCAGTGTCAGGGAGTTATTTTTGGCCTCTTCATCATACTATCTCTTTTTAAATTGTAAAGATAAGAGAAAATGTCCCATTTATCCGTTACAGATTAGAAAACAAAAGTCCTTTGCAACTACTTCTTGCTTTTTGGTACCAGGGTTTGGGAGTTAAAATCCTGGATTTGACTCCATCTATTTTGGTGGGGTCAGTAGGATTCAGTGTCATTTAATGGTCAGAGAAAGGTGTGTAATTTTCATTAGGAGCTTCTCTAATTTTTTCCTATGTGCCTGTTTTTATTTATTTTGCATATTTACAATAAGATTGTGGAGTCAGGATTTTGGAGTTCTAGTTCTGGCATTACCACTGAATCACGTGGTGAATGTCAATTACAATTATTCAATGTTGCTTTTTCAGGCTACCTACGTTTTGGGACACCCAGAGACACCCCGATTCAGATTTCTGTACGTTCTAATCACACATAACTCCAGCTGAACAGAAACAATTTTAAAGAGCCTCCAGGAGCATCCGTACACCATC
Organism: Sphenodon punctatus; assembly: GCA_003113815.1. NCBI lineage: Eukaryota > Metazoa > Chordata > Lepidosauria > Sphenodontia > Sphenodontidae > Sphenodon > Sphenodon punctatus. Next base: position 1,505,066 of record QEPC01014454.1, read on the forward strand.
CTGGGCACAGGAGCTCTATAGAAGGAGCGAGTAATATATTCCCTCCCTTGGGTCACTTTGAAAATTCATACAAGCTGCACAGGCATGATAGGAGATGAATGAGTATATACTGAAGGGGTATGCTCAGCATGAGGGAAGAAATGGAGGATCCAGAACATGGATCGGTGCCATGAATCTATTTTCTGGGCTTAAGTGCATGCCAGCATCTTCACGCTCTTCACCTAGGCCACAGGTGGGCAGATGGCAGCTCAGGTGCCATATGCAGCTGTTGGGCACCTGTACTATGGCTCTTGCCAGAAGTGGCTGCCTGGGGGTAAGTTCATGCAGCTACCTTGGGAGCATGAGAAGCCGAGCCACCCTTTCACCACCTGGAGCTTCACAGGGACCATGGGGGCACGGGAACATCTGGGGAAGCATAACCTGTGCCACTATTGCAGCTGCTCAAACCCACCAGAGTGCCTGGGAGACAGAGCTTTGATATAAAGGGGGAAGCCTTCCCCATTCCTTGGGTCAGATGAAGCTGCAATTGATATAATGTATCCTGTGGCCCTCAGTGATATGAACATTTTGGTTAGCTGCAGCTCAGAGGCTTGGAAAATTTGCCCACCCCTGCCCCAAGATCACTCTTTCAGTGCTTGAAGGTAGCAGTTAGATCCATGGGAGAGATCCAGGACTTGAAAGGGGGCGAATGAAAAACAACTATGGGCAGGATTTGGCCCACATGCTGAATTCTGTGTAAGAACATAAGAACTGCCATGCTGGGTCAAGACTAATGGTCCATTCTGTCCTCACTCCAACAGTGACCAGTACTGAATCCTACAAAGGAAAAGTACAAGAAGTCATATATATATATATATATATATATATATATATATATATATATATATATATATATAATATGGAGAGAGAGAGAGAGAGAGAGAGAGAGTGAGAGTATATATGAACATAAAACAATACAGTCCACCAAGGGGGATGTTAAAGAATTAAAAAAAGAACCCCCGCCACCCTAACTCTCAAACCCCCCAGTGGGGGACCCTATCCATCTCCCTCACCAAAAGCCTGGTGGAACAGCCAGGTCTTACATTGTTGGAGGAAGAAAGGGAGATCCAGGGGCACCCGGACTTCCACTGGGAGTGAGTTCCACAGCCTAGGTGAAGCCACCAAGAATACCCTCTCCATAGTTCCCCCCCCCCCCCCC
>QEPC01014454.1:1506363-1519027 GCA_003113815.1 Sphenodon punctatus
CTAACCACCCTTTAGCCACCCTTGGTGGTTATTTATGCATGTTGCAGGGCTGTATTGGTGCCCTATGCAACCCTGAAACATGCATAAATGACCACCAAAGGTGGTTAAAGGGTGGTTAGCGTCATGTCTGTTTTCACTCTTTGTATCTCCCTCTGTTCCCCTTCCTTCATCTGTTCACACACACACAACCCATCTTTCAGATTGTAAACCCTAGGGCAGGGACCGTGTGTATTCCATTACTTTGTAAAGCACCAGGCACATTTCTTGTGCTATATAAATGCTTGATAATAATAATAATTAATGCCTGTAATTTACTGCCTAAGTTGGAGGAGAGATGAATCGGGTTTCTTAGATGCTCGTCTACAATTATCTGTATTAATTCAAACACATGTTTTCCCAAACCATCTTCTCACTAAACATTTCAAAGACTATGGTCTGCACTACAGCCAGTGGGGCCGATCCCAAGCGCCATTGATCTCTCACACGCATACCATTTCTACGCAGCACAATGTGTTTGCAATTGAGGTCCACGCAGTTTTGCACATGGCTGTGTGTGTGTGTGTGTGCACAGCTCCATACGGGATCCACAGGGCTTGGGTTTGGCCCCATTGCATTGCCTCTGCATTTATCTGTTTAAGTGGCAACAGGCAATAGAGACAAAGTAGTAGAGTGAAATCTTTTATTGAGCCAACTCCAGTTGGTGGAGGTATGTAAGCTTTCAGTCCTCCCAGGGTCCTTCATCAGGCAGGTCTGGGGATACAAAATACCTCAATCAACTGTAGTTGATCCAATAAAAGATATTACTCTACTGCTTTTTGTCTCTATTGCCTATATTTTGGGACCAACATGGCAAACCCTACTTTCTCTAACAATAATTGGCAATAGGGATATCAACAAGCTACGTAAAGTAATCTGGGCACTCCCTTCTTTCCACACTTTGCCCAGCATTTTGGCAGTTGCAAGCCAGAGCGACTGTGCTTTCAGAACCATCAATTTTGAAAGACCTTTTCCTTTGCTTTGTGCAGAAGAACTTCTTTTCGCTGATCTTTTTTGCTTTGGAGCTAAGGAAAATATTGATGAAAATTATCTCCCTTGATTGCATTAATAACCACCAAGAAACACTGGAGTTGCTGAAAATCCAAACAATGTACTATCATCAACAGCAGTAGCAATTGTTAAAAGTTCATATGCTTTTAAGGCAGATCAATTGTAGCCTTGTTTATATTCAGCTGTAGCTGGGGTTTGGGGAAATGTTACACAGTCCCAATATTTTATTTTCACTCTGGGCCCCACAAATTCTACGGTCAGTCATGAGCCCACCCCTTGCCTCAGGTGGCAAGGGGAAATAAGAAGTGGTAAGGATTTCATACAACATTCTGTAATTTTAAATGGACACAGCTCGGGGAGGGGATGGTCCATGGCCACTGAGTGGCACAGCGGCAAAGCAGCCACTCAGGTGGAGCACGTGGGGAGAGATTTTAATGAGCGACTTCCAGCGTGGCTACTATGGCAGCCACCTCGCACTCCCTTTGCCATGGACCATTGGGGAGGGGGAAGTGTGCCTTTCTGGTCTTTGAAATTGTCATGTCCCGACATGAACACTGGGGAACCGGAATCACCAGCGCTCATGGCCACATTCTGTGACTTGCAAAGGATGTGTCCGCCACCCAGAGACCTTATGAGTGGTGGAATGGTCTGCTGGCATGACTGGCAGCCCCAGTTCATATGGGCAGGGGGTTCATGGGCATCCGTTGCCATGCACTTTTTTTCCTTGCCCCGCACGGCGCACTCTCGCTTTCTTGTCAGTGCTCCGTGAGTGGCCATTAGTAGATGCTGCATGGCTCATGGGAGTGTGCATTCACTCTCACTCCACCTTCAGATGGGAAGAAAGATGAGTGGCCATGCAGGGTAGTATCTTATTTAAAAACACCCTCAGTCTGGATCTGTGCCACTATTCACTCAGAAAGAGATCTGCTGTTAGGATGACTCAGTATTAAGGGTGTGCACCAGGGGCCCATGTTGTTTTTGTTTTCATTTTTGTTATTAAATATGTCATTTTTATTTTCATAAATATCAAATTGTCATTTTTGCTTTCATTTTCACTTTCCATTGGTTTCAATTGAAAACACATTTTTGGCTGTAACCTTTTTGTTTTTCATTATATTTGGCTTACTGCTGGCATACTTATACCTCCAATGAAAGGGATTATGGGTGATTTCAGAAGTGATGCGTTCCAATTCACCACAGTGAATCCCACCCCGGTGTGAACGGATTCACCGCGGGCTGTGGTGACACGTGCGGCCCCAACAGAAGTGACAGGATCGTGACCACTACCCGGGGGAAATCAGAGAGAACATGGACCGGGGGAACACAACAGACATGCAGTGGAGACATGGGCCGCGGTTCGAGCCCCAGAATGCACCGCGACTGGGGTCAATTCCTTCCAGCGCGGCTACGGGTTTCCATTCAGAAGTTACTTTTCATTCACCCCTGCCGTGGTGACCATTCACCACACTTCTGGACCTCCTCCCGCCCCGACCTCACAAAGCATGGTTAGCTTCACCCCGGGCTGCGTTTGACTGTGGTGAACATCTGCATGCAAGCAAACTGACATGCATGGCGCTTTCACCACCCCCTGCGTTTGACTGAGATTGACTGTGGTGGACATTCACCACGTCACTTCTGAAATCACCCTATGTGTACCAAATTCTGAAAAGATTGGATAAATAAATCCAATTTTAGAAGCAGTTGGATTATATTATTTTGCAAAAATCTTCATATACATTCTTAGGTGTAACTTCTTTGACTCACATTTAATGTAGATGAAACTTGGCAGGTTTATGCCCCTTCCCATATTTACTATATCTGCAAACTATCAGAAGGATTTGATAAAACATCTTTGTAGTCCAACCAGTGTACATGAAATTTTTCAGGGCTGTATATCATACTTTCACGATCATCTCTGACAAATATCAGAAAAATGTGATAAAGGGTCCCAATTTTATATGCCTGTACAGCATGTGCAGAGAAAGAGCCTATGCAAGGGATTCTCTTACATGTCACTGTGGTATAAGATTGGTTTGAGATGGCAATTGTTCAGCAGAAATGTCAACCAAATATCCTCATTCTGTGCTCTTACCATTCCAACATCTCTCCCCCACTTGTTACCAGAAAGTCAGAAGCATCCGTTTAGAAAAGAGCCGATAGAGATTCTCTTCTGTCACAGTGCTGCAGGATGTGATTGTGATGATAGTTGGCCAGCCTGGATGTGTAAACTACGTCTCTCTATTTCTGGGATGCTATCCCCAAAGTCCCAGTTATGTCTCTTCTATGTCCGCCTGAGGGCCACCCCCTATGCCCGCCTTGAAGCCACTACTGATTGGTCCTGTAAAGCTTGAAGCATGCAGTAATTGGCCAGTGAATGTGTCTGTCAGTCTTTTGTGTTGCTCCACATCCTCCCTTGTACAGCCTCTCTCCCTGTGCCATGCCAGGTGCCTGCCTCTGACTGGCACTGCATGTGCTGCTATTTATCTGAATAATGGTCTTCAAGGGGACAACTTCAATTGCTTATAAAATTTGGTCCCTTTATCAAATTGTCCTGTAGTTTGTCAGAGATGAAAGGGAAGGTGTGGGATACATTCCTGTCAAATGTTTTGTAAACAGGATGGAATATAAAAACGTTACAGCTGGAAATGTATTTCCAAGTTAATATCTTATACCATCCGGACCCTTTATCCAATATTTCTGAAAAATTGAAGAAATGTTAACCTTGTGGAGGGACATAATAGTCACAGGATTCATGCAAATTGGATTAAAGATAAAGAAGTTGTAGCCATTAAAAAGTGTATGGAGCTTTTCTTAAAATCATAGCATTCAATTGCTTCTAAAATGGGTTTTCTTTATCTAAGTATTTCTAAAAGTGGTACACATAATGCCCTCCATTGGGGGAGTACAATCTCCACAAGTTACATCAAAATTGGATAAGAAACAAAAATGTTATAGCCAGAAATACATTTTTCAGTTTATTCTTTATTTAAAAAACAAAATCTTTTCGTTTCTGTTTTCATTATTATTTTTCATTTTCGTTATTGCAATAACGATAATGAAAATGACAATTTTCATTTTTGGTATTGTAATAACAAAAATGACATGTACACCCCTAATCAGTATATCCCCACTGAAACTATATAGCGTATCCCCTATGGATGATTTAAATCAGCTTAGGTCCCACCCCAGAAAAAGGTTGTTGCCTGACGAGCTCACAAGACTGCATTTCAGAAACATGGATTCAATCTCAGCTTGTAACTGACTCCATCATGCCACTTTAAAGAAGACAACTAGGGTCATATATCAAAACATGGCATCTAATATTGGGTGACCAAATGGAAGTACTCTTGATGTCCTGAGATTGAGGCATTATTGATGTCCTGAGATATCCTTCAAAACTCAATGCATCAAGAGTCAGAGGTAGCTTTATGCGCAGTGAGACAGATTCCCTAAATACAAAAAATGCATAATTCAGGGTGTGTTCTCACAAGCAGAATTGCTTTGGATGAATTCGTACAGAGTAATTGCCTCCATCTAGTTCTGTTCTGTCAAGCAGTGAAAACAGGAAGTAATTTGATCCTACGTTCCTCCTGCTGGCTGGGGCAGAGGCAAAGAGTGAGCTGTTCTTCAGGAAACAGGAAAAACAAGCTCACAAAGACAGGATCACACACTGGCACTAAGACAAACAAACTAGGGAAAGACTCAAGAGGTGCATGCTGGGAACTGGGTGGACTAATGAAGAAGAACAAATGTGGATGCTGGTCTCTGAACTGTTCAGATGATCAAGGAGTGGCAGATCGGGCCAGCCAAACCTGGGGCACCAGCCCGAAGTGGAGCAGCTGTCTGTCTGATGCATGGACGCACACTGCTGCTCCACCTCCAGCCAGCCATTGCCCTGGGCAACACCACAGAGTTGTGACACCAGTCTAGAGCATCAGGGAATTGCCTGCAGCTCTGTGGTGGGGATGCCGCGTGGGTGGACTGCAAGCTGGGGGACCTGCCAGGTCCATCTGAACCCAAACCAGGTGGGGCTGGACTTGGACGGATGCAAGGGTCCAGAAGGATGCGAGGCAGCCTGTGCTGCTCTGCAGGGTAGGGTGGCCTTCCCTTTAAAAGAGAACACAAGACAAATACATGGTGCAGGGTTGCACTGGAAGTAATGCAGCCCTGTAGCATGCATTTTTCATAAGCATCTTCTTTTAAAGGGGAGGTATGGCCACCCTACCCTGCAGAGCAGCACAGGCTGCCTCGCATCCTTCTGAAAAAACCCTATGTAACCAGAAGTGAGTTAGGAGTCTATTACCTCAGAGTAGCTATTCATCAGCACAAGTCCTCAAAAGGGTGTTGTGAAGTTCATTAATATTAGTACACATTTTGACCACTTCAGAAGAAGGGAGGTAGAGGAGTGCCAAGTATCTCTCCCTTGTTATTTTAATAATGTTTTAGAGGCGCAGTAAAATCCCTGTATCTCCCAGCCTAGGATGTTACATGAAAAACAGATGACACTGCATCTTCACTTGGTGATGGTAGGCAACAATCTTGTGCCTTGGTAAGATGAATCTATAACACAGGAGCTGCTGCATTATATGACACAGCGTCTTGATATTATTGTTTTGTTGTGCACAGCCTACGCCAATAAGGAATAAGCCCTTGGACAAGAACTTAGGGTGAGTTATGTTGAGCATGTTATCAGTGGTCTGAATTGCAAACAAAGCACCTCAAGACTCTGAGCATAAAATGTCAATTTTCTATCCTCTGTCAGAATGTTCCATTAGCAAAGTGTCCAGCAGCTTTTAATGCATAACAACGCTTCAAGCAATATGCGCTGAAGGATAGTTTTGCAGTGAAATGCCTGAAATAGGATTTTATTTTTATGCTGTCTTGAGAGCCTGTCAGTGCCAACATAAAATATACTTGTCAATGCACTGCTGTAAATCAGGATCAAATCCATATAAGTCAACAAATTTACCCTAAGATTAGAACAGTCACAATCTGGCTTCCAGTTCGTTTTTCTTAGATTAAAAAATAAACTACCTGAAATTTAATTATCATATTGGCTTTTCCCTGTTGACATTGTTTGTTTACTTTTCCACTGAGCTAGAGCCAGTAAAATGAGACTAGCTGCTTTCACTTTCTTTTTTTACAAGGCAGTCATACACTGGCAGTGGCTACACTACAAAAGAAAAGAAGTGTCAAGAAGATTTCCATTAACATGCATTCTTTGGGGGGGGGGGGGGGACACATACAAATATATCTTAGGGCTGCCCTGATAGTACTGCTTGTAGCAGGGTGTTAGTTCACCCTAGGTCATTGCAGCATCCAACCCATCACTGCCAAATACCATGCCTCTTCTCCCATGGAGATTACACAGAATCCCACATCTCTGTCACTTTGGTGCATTTACTTACTCTTGTTGCTACAGGCTTCCCCTCCTCTCAGGGATTCCACAGCTTCTTCTTGGACGCTGGTTTCTATTTCCTTTATCTCTAGGTTACTCTAGGCTTTTCCTCAGATACCAGTCGAATCTACCACCTTTCTTGAACCAGCCCCTCTCTCTGGTCAAGTGTAAGGTAAACTAACTTACTTAAGAGGCACAGCTCACCTTGACTTCCACTTCCTGCTCCTCATCAAGAACATAGCTATAATAGGTACAGGTGGGGCAGCTGTATTGTGAACCCATGTGGAATGTGTGCACAGGCAAATAGGTGATTAGCACCCACTGAAGACTTGCTAGTGCTGTAACCTGAGAAAGCAGTGGCAAAGACAGGAAGAGAGGGATGAGTGGAATTCCATATTCTGCACCATAGGCCATTACAACCTAGCTTCACCTCTGCCATTCATTTCTTGTGTGACTCCATACATTGAATGCCCAGCCCTGTTATGTCTTTATACCAGTGGTCCCCAGATCTTTTGCCTGCATGCACCTATTCTGAGATATATATCAGAATTATTCCCACAACCCCAGACAGCGTCAAAGACATACAAAGTATAGCAAATATCCATTAGGCTTGTTACCTGATTCACAGAAGGTGCAACCCCCAGTAACGTTCCCAGCCCATACTTTGAGACCCTCTATTTTATACTCTTCCTTGTACAGTCCCTTCAGTTTACAGAGTTCAGCACATAGCTGGCACTAATCATTAGGGATGGGAATTTTGGTTTTGGATAGAACCGAAAGGACCTGAAAGTGGCCATTTTGGATTAATTCAAAATTTTGGTTCTTTTTTGGTTTCATTTGTTTTGAATCTTTTGCACTGATTTTTGTTAAGGATTTTTAACATTGCCATTTGTCCACATTGACTTTGATGGGGGAAAATGCATGCAAAAAAATCTGAAACAGAAATAAACCAAAACAGAAACAAGAATCGAAACACATGAGAACCAAAACCAAAAGAAACCAAAACCGAAATTTTCAACCCCCTACTAATCATCTTCCCGCTAATGACACTTAAGCAAGGAGAGGAGGACCAGCTGAACCACCAGTAGCCACGCTGGGGTAACTGTGGCCACAGGCAGTGGTGTCACATCTGAAAATACCTTACAGGTGGCATGTTTGTGCAGAGTGCGTACAGAGTGTCCCAAACTGTCAGGGAGTTGTGCAGCTGTGCTGACTTTGAATTTAGGCCCTGCCATTTTGTGGTAGTTGTTCCGATATACCCTGGTGACCTCAGCATACTGCTCAAGTTATGCTTTTCCTGGACTTCTGTTGGCTTAGGGGTCATCCTGTGGTCCATAGTTTGGAGAGCTGCAGTCCCTGTTGTGGTGTCCAAGCAAGTTTGAAAACCCTCTCAAGTTCCATTTTTTACAGACTCGAACACAGCGTCTACCCTACAATCACGTCACTCTGTATACAGCACTTTCCTCTAAGGAGAACAGATGAAGTTACACCTAACCTCTTTTCAGTGAGCTCTGGGGATTCTTACAATAGAGGAAAAGCTTTCAAAAAGCCTTCTGCTGAATTAAAACAGTGACAAATCTTGCTATGCAGCAGTTTAACACACTCCCGGGCTACTCTTCAGAATAATGTTAAATTGAGGATAAAATACATCCTGAGCTAATTAAAAATTGATTAAAGCTTGCCAAACAATTTAAATATGAATGACTTTTTCCTCTTTTCTTCTTCTTTTTGTTGCAATTCTAATGTACAATAATACAGATTTACGCTTAACTACATGCCCATGTTACATTAGTGCACAATTAAAGTTTTCAGCAGGGGATGGTGGGTGAAAAATAAGGCTAGGGACCTGATTAGAGATTCAGAATCAGATTATGCTTCTTGTATATTATTATTATTATTATTTATTAACAAACATGTATATAGCACCAGCAGTGTACCTGGCACTTTACAAAGTAGCAAAATAGACATGGTCCCTGCCCTAGGGCTTACAATCTGAGAGACGGGAGCTGGGGAGAGACATAGGAAGGGGAACAGAGGGCGAGACAATGGGTCTAACATTCATGAAGATGCGAGGTCTCAGGTGCACGTACTTGGCTTGGTTACGTTGAGAATAACAGCAGGCAGGTCCATGTGGCAAGGATAAGGATACACAGACCATAGGTATAGGATATAGTGGATCAGCAGGATAAAGGATCAGACAGAGCAGTGTCTACTGGTGGTCGTGTCATATCTGCTCCTGCCAAATGTTCACCATGGTCAGAAGCAGGTAACCTTCGAGTGGCAGGGCTTAACCCGGGATGTACCCTAGGGTCCCTCCCAACGCACAGCCTGGGTTAAGTCCTCACACGGTCTGGGGAAGCCCACCCTGGATCATGGTAGAGTGGGCCATCATGTCTGATGGCCTGCTCCACCTAACCCCAGCCAGTGACCGGAGCAGTTCTGGGAAGCGCAGCAGCCTGATAGGCCACCACACCCGCCTGTCAGGGAAAAGGCAGGGCCGCGTTGAGGCGCACGAGGGTGGGGCCATGCAGACCCATGTCCTCATGTCCCCTGCTCCCTCCCCAGCCCTGACTGTCAGAACGTTTGTTCGGTAGCCAGGCAGACTCCTGCCCAGTGTGAGGCTTCTCACCCCGGGCCGTGATGGCTGGAAAGTCATCACGTGTAAAAAATATCCTCAGTAAGTAGATGACAATCCAAAATACTACAGAGAATGGCTACCATGGATTACACAGGTGCAGGACATAACAAGGGTGTGGAAGGCCCAGGCTCATGTTCCAATTATAGGCCCTCTAAAGGAAAAGGAGTGGGGTCCACCAGTCCAGGGGGCAGCTTGGTGCCTCTGCAGGTTGTTCCTGCCACTTGGGGGTGAGGTGGGGAGAATTGGCAGGGGTCCCGATGTAGGTCACAACCACGAGACTCAGGAACAGATGGCCTTCAGTGGGGCTCCCAAGCTGCTCTCCCAAGCGATGGCAATGGCGTCCCCCCACAAGGGATGCCCCACCTCTGCAACAGTGACAGAGCTACTCCAGCTCCCAGCAAGCCCCTGGACTGGCAGCAACTCCACCAAAAAACGAAGTTTTAAGGTCATAGTCAACCTGGGGCTCTAGCTGTAACACACACCCTGTGCAACCTGGGAAGGGGAGCAGTGGAGTTCAAGTCTACCAGAACCCCAGAGAGGCATTCAGGTGAGATAGCTCAGGAGGGATCATCTGGTTCCAACAAGCTTAACTGAACAGGTCATTCTGAGGACCCAGTGAGAAGAGGTGTCAGGAATGAGTGGGAAGGAATTAGCTGGTGCCCCCTATTATGCTGTGATAGGAACAGCTGGTGCAAGTGGTTCCTCCCTCTGCCTTAGTTTTTGGGTTGCTCCATCTCTGCCACCCCCTGTCACAAAAGATGTGCTGGTGCTGCACCCTGGGAAGCCTGGTAACAAAATAAGCACCAGATCTGGCCCAGGCAAATCTATGGCAATGTTGGAAATATAACCCAGATCTTAATCCTGATGCTGGAATTTGTAACTTCAAACCTTCCTTCTTCCTTCCATCCTTAAAGAAGGTCAAATGGTACTTTGAATTTCACTGAAATAAGACACAAAGCGCCTTTAGATAGATTTTTTTAAAAATCTTATCTCTATCTTTCTATATTGAGAAATATATAAAAGCAAAGTTGTCCACTTTCTATTTTAAACCTAGTCAATTTTCCTTCATCTGAATGTGCAATCCTTCAGTTCCTCAAAGGAATTCTTTCTAATAGCTCCGATTTACTGTCCTTTTGAAGAAGAGAAGGGTAATGATATCCCAAAGGTGTTCTGCAAAGAAATAATGTAGCAGCTCTTCATATCAGATGAAACCAATGAGACAATTATTTGCATTCATCAAAATCACCACAAACCACACTGAAGAATAAAGCAGGGGCATTTGATATTCATGACGGCTGAAAAATGTGGAAGAGTTTCTAAATGCAAAACTTTATTCCCTTTTTTCCTATATTTTATTTGCTGTTTTTATTTAGTCTGACCTGTTTGGATTTATTTTCACATATAAAACAAAGGGAAATTTCCTTCCTATCATTTCATAACATTGCATTGCCAAGAGAACCAACTGTTATTTTCCTGTGCAAAAAGAACTGAAACGAGCATAAATGTAATTCACTCTAGAGATTTTGCAGGCAGTGGAGAAACAACTTATCGTGATTGCCACAGTTAGAGGTGAAGCTAAATTATTTGCCTTGTCAAAACCCTTGATGTGGAAGAAAGCAAGCAATGTTATCACATGCAAATCTATTTCATACCATATAGTCGATGTTTTTACTGCTTGCTTCTGAATCATAATAAACAAGAGCCTGTTGTTTAACCACTTGAGCAACCAAAGGGTAGACAGGAGATGGATTTAAGATGGAAGGGTAGGTTAGGTGCGACCCAACCCCTAAGCTGCCTGCCAGCCTGTTGCCGTGGCAGCGGGATGCCATGGAGGTGGAAGGCTGGGGAGGGCAGTCTGTCTGCAGTTGGAGCCTGGCGACGGTGCCCAAATCCCCGACCCCACAGCATGCAGGCTGCAGCAGAGAGTCTTAGAGCTGGTTGTCTACACACGCAACGCATGGGACCGCCAAGGAGCGGGGCCCGGGACAGCAGCCCCGGTCTGCCTTGCAGTAAGTTCGGACCTGTTTGAAGCGGGGATCTCAGCTCCATCTTCATGAGCCTCTACCCCCAAAGCTAAAAGACCTGACTCTGTTAACTCAGAGTAGCAGGCTCATGAACCTGTGAGTGGTTAGTCAACACCACACCACTAGAAGGGGCCTGTGTGTCAACCCTCTGGGGCTACAGCTGCACCTTAGGGGAAGCAGGGTACCGTAGACTGAATCTGCAACCTTTCTTTGTAGAGAACAGGATAGGACAGGTAACATTTGCAATGAGTTTGATCTTCTACTGCATAACAAGTCTTCAGTGAGACTTTCCACATAAGCAAGGGGAGCAGTATTTTTTGTCAATAAATGAAAACTTCTTTCATCTCCTTTGACCCCTATATAGATAAATATAAAATCTGTCTGAATTTTTATCTCCCCTCCGCCCTGCTTGTTTTTATCTGAAGATAAAGGAAATGTCACTCCTCTTACTCATTTCCTGAGCTATGTTTGCTGTTATCTTACCTGAAATGCTGCTTTCAACCAGTACATGTTGAACTTGTCACAAGTTGGGATGAAGATATGGGGCTTACTCCATCTGGCTAGCACCCCAACTCGCTTCCAAACCAGCTCTAACTTGATTTCTCGGTTTGTGATATCCGCACAAACACATTAAACAGAACATATGCCAACACAAGTCTATTCACAAGAGTTAACCCTCTGTTACCTGTACCTGGGAAGCAACTTCACTCACATTAAATATATGTGGGAGTCTCGACTTGGTATAGTAACCAAGAATCACTCCAGAATGTTGTACATTGGGTAAAATCAAATGTGAAAGCAGACCAGTTCATTCCACTGTGGCACGCTTGTGCATGGCCCCTGCCTGAGTGCCGGCACCACCAGATGTTTGATCTGTGGTATCCCAGGTTGTGGTGGCGGCTACCTGGGCTGTGATCCCAGTCAGGGCTAGGGTCTGCCTGATCGGACTAAACTAGACTGCCTTGGAGCTGAATGTTTGTTTCTGGACTGTTTTGCCAGCCTGGGCCAGGCTCCACCATGATAGGCAACCATGGCAGGGCACTGAGCAAAGCATGGAGATGGGAACAGTCAGTCACACATTTAGGGATGTGCAAACATGGTTCAGAAGTTCGAGGTTCGGCCAGAACTCAGCCAGTTAGGACAGCCAAACTGAACACCAAAACCCCCAAACAGTTCGGCTGTGTTCGGATGAGTTCAGGTGCATTCGTGCAGGATAAAACTGGATAGCAGGCCCGGGGGGCAGGGACGCAGCTGAGGAGCAGACTTCCTGGCCCCAGGGGTGGAGAGGCTTGGACTAGCAGTCAGCCTGCCCAATCACCGTCCCTCTTTTCTCCGCCCACTGGCTTTAAAGTCTGAAATTGGCATGGGGCTAGGCTGCACAGAGTCAATGGGGCTTGTGGTAAGGCGGAAGCAGCAAGTAACAAAACTCATTGCCCTCCCCCCTTCCAGTTCCTTCTGAGCTAGCCACTGATCCGGTCAGCAGGTGTTTTCAGAACTCGCCCTCTCCCAGCAGTTTGTGTTCCTCCCAATCCATTGCCATCCTCCTCCTATTTCACC
>QEPC01014454.1:1521727-1532380 GCA_003113815.1 Sphenodon punctatus
TTTTTTGTCTGAACATCCAAACTCCAGTCTGTTTGTACATCCCTACACACATTTCCCCATTCTCCTTGCCACCAGTCTGTACCGTCGTCGGCTGTCCATGTTTGTTTTGCATTCTGGCCTGGAGCGCGGTGTGCCCTGTCCACCTGGGCTGCCTGTCCCAGGTTAGCCTGGGACACAGAAGCCTGAAGTCACTTGTGTTTTTACTCTCTGTTTCACCAAATGCCCACACACCAGCTTTATAATATAGAGAGCTTTATAAAATAATTTAAGTTCAAGCAAAGAAAATAAAGTATACAATATTCAAAGCCTACAAAAAAGTTGCAAGAAACAAAAGATTAACTTAACACAAATGCTAGCTTGCATATTATCTAACTACTTCTTACCCTATATTTCAACTGCATTTCAATGTCAAAATCACAGCTCCCCCGCTGGGCACTACAGGTTCACATGGTTCTGGTGACAGTCTCCTTTTGCATTGTCCCAAGCAGTCTCTCCCACTTTCGGGTTTCATGTGTACCTTAAAAAAAAAATATCTTCCATCTCTTCTTGGTACACTAAAATCTGTCACATCTGTGAGGCACCCAAATCCTGTTTTTCTGGTGACATTTCCTGTCACAGCGGCTCAGCAGAGTAGTTAAGGAAGGAGACATTGCATGTAAACTGAAAGATGCTGGCCCCTCCATGTAAAGGCAGGCTGCCAGATGTGCAGCCAGAGCAGAGGTGGAGCAAGTGCCACCTGCTCTGCTCCAGCCCCATTTGCGGTGGCACCAACAGGAGAGCAGGCCACCCCACATTTGGGGCACTAGCCAGAGGCAAAGCTGCTGTCTGTCTGTGCGGCAGACAACGATCGCAGCTCTGCTCTCAGCTGGCGGTTGCCCTGGGCAACCCCACAGAGGTGCAGGTAGCAGTCTAAAGCAGCGGGCGATCCTCCTGCAGCTCTATGGTGTGGGGGAGAGGGCCGCCACGTGAACAGACCACAGCAGCCACTGAGTCTGAATAAACCCAGTGCAGGTAGGGCTGGACACGGAGGACGTGGGGCCGGCTACCCCCAGAACAGGTCTTGGGCAGGTCTGTCTGAAGACACCCATTGTCTCTTAGGGCAGAACTGTGTGTTCAGAGGGCAAACCTCCAGAGGGCAAACCTTTTACATCCACAGTGTTCTGTTGTTCATGATTCTCATGAAGTACTGCAGAAGATGAAACCACTTGCCTGTCAGCCACTGTTGGGGACAGGATGCTGGGTTAGAAGGACTTTTGGTTAGACTCTGTATTGCACTTCCCCTGTTCTCCTTCCACAAATGTGACATATCCTGGAATGATGACCCAACATCAGGCCATTCTGACTGGCTTCACGCTGTGACAGCAGCACTCCACACAGAGTACTGACTTTCTAGGTCAAGGGGCTTCCAGTTAAGGTGGGTTTGTGTCTGAGAAAGGCTGGATGTGCCTGCTGTCACCTGCCAGGAAAGAATGCATTCAATTCCATCCTGCCTGCGTTTATTAGTTATGGTAAGCTAAAAGGCTCAGCAGATCGAAAAGGCCAGTTAAGTTAAGTACCTGAAGGCAATGAAAGGAGGAGAGACTTCAATATTCTACACTCATTAATTCATTTACTAAACAAAATCAGTGAGAGAGCAATTTTGCTGATCTGGCCTGCAAAGGCAAAGTCTAGATAGAGGGCAAATAAAAGAGATATCAATGCTTCAAGCAGGATTTGTGAAAGCCAATATGGGATAATTATTGCATCAGTAGCTTGCTAGAGATAAGGAGGGATGGGTAGGTGAGTTACTAGAAGTCCCTAGCTAATGGGCATGTGGGAAACACTTACTTTGCATTTCCTATGTGTGACTTTGAACAACATTGCAAGCTGTTTGAATCTTTTTCTCTACAGCCCCTCTGTAAGCTGCCCTCGTCAGGCTTTCTTGTATTTCTCCAGACATCATCATTCACTTAAGCTGATGTCACAACATATTTCATTATGGTTTAACTCCCTATGTCCTGAAAATCATTGATAGGTCAAACCTAGGCAAATTTATTTTTTTATTTTTTATTTTTATTGCTGCAATGGGAGTTTCACACTTGTAGCTACAGATCTTACGTGAACACTGTTAGTCTCTAGTGGACAAAAGATCATCAGAAGTTCCTAGCTGTCACCTGTGGCCATCAGTGCTGATGGAGCTCTGACTTTTCTATCATTACTAGCCGGAGAAGCAGCCCTAGGAGGGCATCCTCCAGCAGGAAGCACCCAGGCTCTTCCACAGCACCAACAAGGCAGGGTAGCTCCTCCTGTTAGGATAGCACCAGCTCAAAGTTTGCTCCTGTTACCCTACCCAAGAGACAGCTACAACCCCAGCCAATCAAGAGCCAGTGCTGACACCAAGAAGGCAGGACAGGAAGTGCCCTGCATGCCCTCTACTTCCCCTTTATAAGGGGATGAGGTCTATAGCTCAGTGTAGCTTAACAACTAGTCATTTCCCGACACAGCCTCCCTTGTCTCTGCTTTGTGACAATACCTGCCTCACGTCCTACCCTTTTCTCTCAACTTCACCCCTGACTGCTACAGCTGCTCGTTCCTTGGACTCCTGTGCTTGTGTTACCAGATCTCCAGTTTTGATCCACACTCTGTCTAGACCACACTTTCACCTGACCCTCCAGCTAAGCTGCTTGTGCTACCTGATCTCCAGTTTCTGACCCTCCTGCTAAGACACTCGTGGTTACTGATCACCCAGCAGATGCACAGCTAATCCTGAAGCAACATACCTGTGGGCTTGACTCTGCACCAACTTACCTGGATCATGACCAAATATGAGCAGCACCTTTCAGGTGCCTTACATATGCTAGAGCTGAAACGGGTAGCAAGTTTTGCACCTATGGATAATAGCTGGAATTTCTGGTAGCTTATCAGGAACGAAATTGGTGCCCAAATACTGAGATTGGTGTCCTACTACTTGATATACGGAATATTGCATTATCAATTTTTCCTTTTACCATTTAATCAACCCATCCTGACGTTGGTGCCATTCAGGTATTACAATTTTGATGGGTATATCCCTTTTTCTGGATTAACTGCTTCAGCTCTAATGTCAACTGAATAATCTTCAGCCTCCTGGGATCTAGATTTAATTAGTGGCATATCAAAGGGCAGTCTGAGGCTAAGAGGTTATGATTCCCTCCCAGACCCCAGAGTGAATTAACCTCAGAGCCATGATTAGATATGAACTCTCTAGTCTGTGCTCATTCTTCATACCATAGCTTATTATGAAGTAGGGGAGGAAGAAAGCGTGACAAGGGTGAAAAATCCTCCCACGATCCTATCCCGCGATAGCACAAAGACAACCTTGACTTGAAGACTGCAGATGCCTTCACTCAACACTCTCCTAGATAGGGATGCCACCTATGTATATTTTTTCAGGCAACTTATGAAAAATACATGTTGCAGGGCCTGCATTGGTGCCATAGGTGCTTCCAACCTCCACCCACTCTTAACACTTTCTTCTTGGTGGGATTGCTACCATCGTAGGGGGTCAAAACATGTTGGGAGTCAGGGTAGCACCACCATACTTGTGAGGGGCGGCCAAGGCTGGTCAGGAGCCCACGATGAGGGTCACTACTAAACCCCATCCTCCTGCCCTTATGGGGGGGGTCTCATAATTGGGACATGAGCCTGGGGCCACCACAGCCTTGCTATGCTGCCTTGGTACCACAGCTTTGCTACGCTGGACAGTTCCTGTTTAGGAACTGCATCATAGGATTCATCCATGTCCAGAAGCTCACAATTTTCTTAGTTGGATTGGAAGAATATTAATGATCTCCCTCTTCGTTCCTAACAAATGCTCTAATGAGAGGTTCTCTGTGATAGCATTCCAACAATGTTGATAACCATGCTGCCAGACACTCAAAGTGCATAGAGAATGGAGGCAAAAGTGAAGCAGGAGGCCAAACTATACTACGTAAAAAGTACCATACTAGGTCAGACCCATAGTCCATCATGTCCAGCATTCGGTCTCCAACAGTGGTCAGCTACAATAGCTTGAGAGAAGTAAAAGTATAGGTCTTGGAGGTGTGATCTGTCTCCTGCTGACCACTCCCAACTACTGGTAACCAGGGGTTTACGCCCAGTTACTAAACATTTATGGTTCTATCATCTCTTTGAAGCTTGTTAAGGTGCTGACTTTCACTGCCTCCTCTAGTAACAAGTCCCACAACTGTATTGTCCACTGGGTGAAAAGTACTTCCTTTTGTTCATTTTAAATATGTTGCCATTTAACTTCAGAGAGTGTCCCCTTGCTCTTATTGTGATAAAGAGCAAAGAACAGTTCACTATTTACTTTTCCCACACCACACATGATTCCACTTATGATGGAAACTTCTATCATATCTCCCTCTTAATTGGCCCTTCTCCAAGCTGAACAGCCCTAACCTGCTGAGTCTCTCCTCATATGGAAGTTGATTAATCTCTTCTAATATCCATGTTGCCCTTCTCCAGAACTTTTTCCAGTTCCAAAATACGCAATATCCCTGCCCTCAAGCACTGAAGGAGTGAGCTCAGGGGAAGAGAGAAGAGATGAGGGAATGCAGCCAAGAAAAGAGCATGAACCCATGGCATAGATACATAATCTGGACCTTCCCTTTCATTCACCCACTGTGATCATATCCTTTTAAGCACCCCTCAGTTAGCTTGTACTAATTTTCAACATGGTCCATCGAAGAGAAATGGTTCCTCAGCCCTAATATAGATGGTCAAACTGAAGCAGTGTTTTCTGTTCTTACTTTGTACAATGCTAGTTCCAAACAATGCTGCAAGTGAACACACTGTCATTCTCTTCTTGAATTTATTTTAGGGGGGGGAAATAAAGAAGTAACTCTTGCAGGTGGAAAGGTTTCTCTCTCAGCCACCACCTCAAGAAGCACGGAAAGATACTGTTCTTTGAGTGCTTATTTATTTATATATTTATTTATTTGTTTATTTAAATGGATACCGCACACTTTCCTTACAGCTCATTTGTAAACACAAATTAAATGCAAACAATTCATTTTAAGGCAGCTGAGAAATATCATTCTTCCCTGTCATTTTTTAGGCTACATTTCTCCTCTTCTCAGTCACGGTAGGCTTTCCCCTGCTTTTGCCATTGGTGCTCACTGTACAGACCTAGAGCTGTTTAACTCAAGTGCTAGTCTTTCGTACCAGCCCCATTGAAATGTACGAGTGCCAAGGCCTCATGCCAGTATACAGCAGCAAGAGGATCACTGCCTCTCTCTCAAGCCAAATTCCAAGCAGCCAGTTACTGCTGAGCAAGCTTTGGCAGCTGTTGAAACCATCGTCCAGCTCATATACAGTGGTCATCTCAAATTATGAAGAGGATTTAGTCCAACAGTTACGTTTAAAATAGAATAAAAAGTGATTATATTTTCCCTGAGGGAAATGTACCTGCATTTTCTCTAAGAGTTACATCCTTTACACCAATTAAAGCTTGTGGAAATAATTATATACAGTACACACTTGACAGCATTTTATTTCCACATGTTATAATAAGTAAGGATGTGCAACTTGGATCATTTTAATGAATTACAAAAACGAATGGATCTTCATTTGTTTTCGTAAGTAAGGTAATGAAAACAAATGAATAAGCAAATGACATTCATTGGTTTCATTAGTTTTCATTTTTATCTTTTGTTTTATTTTATTAAAAATCATAGTTTTTAAAAAAAAATCACTACGCATGCGCATATGGCCATGGGAGCTGTTCTCCAAAACGGCGCCGACCTGGAGGCCATTGTGATGTTTGTTATTATTTTGAATAAATAAAATGAAAAAATAACCAAAAATGGTAGAGTCATTTATGAAACCCGAACAAAGGGGTTTTTGTAAACAATAACGAAAACTAAAACAAAAACAAATGATGTGTCTTCTGCACACCTCTATTTTAATAAGCTGTAATAAATTGTAAGTCACAATAAAAAGGTAGCCAATATTAATTTAACACTGTATAATATATTTTGGGAGATGTGGCAAGACAATCTAGAAGGCATTGATCTGCAGGGGAAGAAACTCATTACAATAGTAACACATGAGTTGTGCAATATGCCATGAAGTTCTATGCATATAGTAGGACCATAATGCATAAATGTTCAAGCCAATCATATGGCAATATGAAGACACTATATGAAGTCAATAGAGAAGGCATTAATCTGGTCTTTAGGGACAGATGTTTTGCATCCTACAGTACTGAAGGAACTTGCAGATGTAATCTCGGAACCTCTATCTATAACCTTTGAGAAACCTTGGAGAATGGGTTAGGTGTTGGAAGACTGGAGATGGGCAAATGTCATCCATATTTTCAAAAAGGGAGGTGGGGGGAGGAGGATCCGGGAAACTACAGACCGGTCAGTCTAACATCAATACCTGGAAGATTCTAGAGTAGATTATAAAGAAGTCACTCTGTAAGCATTTAGAAAACCATGCTGTGATTACTAGGAGCCAGCATGGGTTGGGTTTGTCAAGAACAAGTCATGCCAGATTAATCTTTTTTCCTTTTTTGATCGAGTTACTAGTTTAGTAGATCATGGGAATGCCACAGATGTAGTATATTTGCCAAAGTTCCCCATGATATCCTTCTTGACAAACTGGTTAAATATGGGCTAGATGATACTACTATTTGGTGGATTTACAGGTGGTTGAAGAATGTACCAAAAGAGTGCTCATAAATGGCTCCCCATCCATCCAGAGGGAGGTATTGAGTGGGGTGCCTCAGGGCTTGGTCCTGGGCTCTGTACTGTTCAACATCTTTATTAATGAGTTGGAAGAAGGAGTAGAGGAGATGCTTATCAGATTTGTAGATGGCACAAAACTGGAAGGGATGGCTATCCCTAGAGAGAAACAAGATTCAAGTTGATCTTGACAGGATGGAAAGCTGGACTAGAACTAACAAAATGAAATTGCACAGGTTGGAGGTCCCCCCCCCCCACACTTTACCAGGTTTGAGTGACTCAGTTTCCCTCATGCACAGCCCGCTTGAATTAGTTTCTCTTTCTGGCTAATTCAAGTCTGCCGCAGGGACAACTCTTTTGTCACTCAAGGACCCGATCCTTCCCGTTTACAGACTCTTTACTCTCTGGGTTCGCAAGAGCTTGAGAACTCTTGTTGCTCACTTGTGTTCCAATGTTAGACACAAACACTTCTTCATAAAAATAAGTAAGCTTATTGATTACATAAGCAAGATTGTTGATACAGAGTGGTTACTAGAAATAAAAGGTAACTATAATGCATTCCTGATCTATACTGGTTGAGTTCCTAAATAAGCATCTTACCCTACAAAGGACCATAAGTTCTTCTCAGCCTTTGATGTAAGCAACTGGGTCTCCAGACTTAGAGTTGCTAGAGAGCAAAGACCTGTCTCTCAGCTCATGTCTTTCCAGCCTTGCTGGCTGGCAGCTTTTAGGATGCAGATGAGAGTGCTCAAGGTGACTCTGGGCAAGCGATAGCTTAATGGCCCTTGCTTAAGTATTCTGCCTCGTCCCTTTGTCTTGGGTTTCCTGCCTAGGGGAAATGTGTGACCTGTCACGTAGGCAACCCAGGCAAACATGAAGGTTGTTTTGCATCTCCACAGGTCTGTCTGGCTAGGGTTCCCAAATACACATTCTTTGTATCTCTTTGCATTTCCTGGAGCTTGGTCACATGTCACAGCTCTGATTTGGGTTTTACAGTTTTCAACTATAACATTACATACATGTGGAACCTTTTGCTTTACATATTTACCAGAGTTGTAGTCTACATGTAGGCCAGTATCACACGTGTGTGACCCTATGTTATTCCGTGACAGAAGTTCAACAGAGATAAATGTAAAGTTCTGCATTTAGGTAAGAAAAACCAAATGCACAAGTATAGGCTGGGTGATACCTGGCTTGGCAGCAGTACATGGGGAAAGGATCTTGGGGTTGTAGTTTATCACAAGCTGAACATGAGTCAGCAGTCTGATGCAGCTGCTAATAAGGTTAATGCAATTTTAGGCAACATTAACAGAAGCATAGTGTTCAGGTTATGAGAAGTAATAGTTTCACTCTATTCTGCACTGGTCAGACCTTATCTGGAGTACTGTGTCTAGTTCTGGGCACCACATTTTAAGAAGGACATTTACAAATTAGAACCGGTTCAGAGGAGAGCTACAAAGATGGTCAGGGGTCTGGAAACCAAGCCCTTTTGAAGGAGCTAGGCATGTTTAGTCTTGAGAAGAGAAGACTAAGGGGAGACATGATCGCAGTCTTCTACTACCTGAAGGACTGTCACAGAGAGGATGACAAATACTTGTCCTCTGTTGCTCCTGAGGGCAGAACTATAACCAATGGGCTCAAATTACAAGAAAGCACATATTAGCTAAACGTTAGGAAGAACTTCCTAACAGTAACACTCTTCAACAGTGGAACAGACTGCGTAGGGAGGTGGTGGGCTCTCCTTCGCTGGAGGGTTTCGAACAGAAGCTGGACGGCCATCTGTCAGGGATGCTGTAGCTGTGGATTTCCTGCACTGAGCAGAGGGTTAGGCTAGATGACCTCTGTGGACATTTCCAACTCTATGATCTGCAGGGGGAGAAGCTCATTACAATAGTAACATATGAGTTATACTATATGCCACAAAGGCCTATGAATATAGTAAAGAACCTCCATGCATATAGTAAAAGGACCATCCCTTCTGGTAGCTGTCTAGACAGAAATAGAGATTTTTAATTATGTTTCTCTTGGAGAAAATAAAGTTACTCAGGAACACCTTTGACTTTAATAATTACCAGCAGTTCTAGAGTAGTTCTCATTCACAGACTTCAAAACACCTTACGAAAAGTAGAAAATGGTGTCACCCCATTTTACATATGGAAAGTAAAGGCACATAGGAGATAAAAGCCTACAGAATTAAACTGGCAATTCTCAGGCCAGTTGACATGCTAGGTAAAGTTGGGTGTGTGCCAATATATGGCATTTTAATGACAGCTGCTGGCAAGATCAGCTGTGAACGGGCAACTACACCTTCATGGTAAAGTGACAGCTTGTGCATGAACTCATTCTTATCCCCAAAAGCTTCTCTTTTTGGGTGAGTAGAGGCTTGAAGGGGGGCTTGAACTTATGGCCTTCAGCACCAAGCTACAGACTTCTATCACTCAAACTAAAGAAGTAATTCTGTTAAAACTCTCCTCAAGCAGATAAAATAGATGGAGAATGCCTCAAGCAGGTTAAGATGGACAGATGGAGACTAAGACACACTCATCAGCAGTAGCTCTGTGGGCAAATGCTTGAGTCACATCCAGCTCTTAGGAGCTGGAAACTGTCTCTGATCTTTTTTTCCTCCCGATTCTTTCCTCCCAGTCACAGGGGGGAAAAATCCTTTATAAGGCTGAGGGATCTATTATTGGGGACTGACTGCACAGAACTTTCATGGTAACTCTCTTTTCTTCCCTGCTGCTCAAAGTCTGAAACAGAACTTTTCTCTATCAGTCATCACACTGCGTCCATCTCTACAAGTGAAGCTTTTATCTCAAGTAAAACTCATACTTAGTGACACCCCAGACTCCAAGCTACAGTTTGCCCCTTATCACACAGACTCTATAACACTGATAAAATGAGTGCTACATTTTATTATACATGTTTCAGGGCACCCAAAGAGCACACCTGCAGCATGTATAATAAAATACAACACCCATTTTATCAGTGTTAGAGTGTCTGTGTGAAAAAGGCCTATATTTGATTACCTTGGCTGATGGTAAGAATTTAATGATCTCAAATACATACAGTGTGCTTGCGTGATAATCAGTCACACATTACAAAAAAACCCACCATCAGTTCCTGCAATGACTAGCAGAACTGCAGTGGAATACAACTAGCTAGTACGTCACCTAAACAACTAGCCATTTGGCTTCTTTGTCTGGTAGGAAAATGCTAGTGGTCTGAACAGCCAAAGCTCATTATGAGCAAATAATATAAACAGCAGCAGTTTTCTCATATCCCAGTCCAACACCTTATCC
Organism: Sphenodon punctatus; assembly: GCA_003113815.1. NCBI lineage: Eukaryota > Metazoa > Chordata > Lepidosauria > Sphenodontia > Sphenodontidae > Sphenodon > Sphenodon punctatus. Next base: position 1,531,734 of record QEPC01014454.1, read on the forward strand.
ACAAGTCTACATGGAACATGAAGGGAGACTAGTCCCCTTCGCCGCCGTAATGGCGGCGACGGGGTAATTGTCTGGCCCCCATCCATGGGATGCGGGGAACACCGGAAGTGAGCGGAGCGGCGGAGCACATTCTGGTGCTTCCGGCCACGGGGATATCTGCCCGGCAACAGCGTGCGTGCGTGCGCAGAGCCGCCGCATTCTGGGCCGTTTTTCCACTCAGCTCCGCCCTCTTTAGGCAGGGCGGAGTCGCTTTGGCCGCATGTGAGCGGCAGTGCAAGCTGGATCTGTGAAGCAGCAGCAAGGGAGTGCTTGCTGCTGCGGGCCTGCCACGTGGAGACTAGAGAAAAATGGGCCGCACGAAGAAGAGAGGAGCGGCAGCCAAGAAAGCAGGCAGTAACCCTCAAGGGGGGAGCTCTGGGGAAGGGGAAGGGGTCCCATCCAGGGCTGAGTTGTTAGCGCGCCTTGCAGCATGCGAGGCCATGGTGCAGGCCCGTGGCCCAGCCACCCCCCTCACAGGCCACTGCCCAGAACCAGCTTGGGGTACTGACCCAACCCTGATCCCCTCCTTAGCAAGGGGCCAGGAACCTCAGGGATTGAGCCCACCGGATATCCCCTTTGAAGGGCAGTCACAAGGAGGGGCGGGCGCA
>QEPC01014454.1:1532480-1598679 GCA_003113815.1 Sphenodon punctatus
CCGAGTTAATAAGAGTTAATTAGCTAAGCATACTGGACCCATATTGCGTGGGCAATAACCCACCGTCTTTGAGAACTGTTGAATAAAGAGTGTGGCCTGATTTGATCCAATACTTTGTCTCTGTGTCTCATTGGGGGGGGTGCGGCGACAATCTGCGCTGTGGTAGGAACTAACAGTTGCTGTCTGTAGTGGCAAGGAAGAGGTTTTCCTTGTGACTGAATAAAGCAAGAGTAGAGAACCTTTTCCTTCTCCTGGGCCACTTTGAAAATTAAAGAACTGGACAAGAACTGGGGGCAGGAGTGCTTAAAGGGTGTGTTCAGGATGAGACAAGGAAGGGGAGAATCCAGATCACAAGTTTATGCCACGGATCCATCTTTAATCCTCGAGTGCATGTCCTCATCACCATTCCCTTCCCCTGAACTCAGACTCTCAGGGCTTGAAGGTGAAGACTGGTTCCATGGGCCAGATCCAGAAGTTGCAAAGTAGCCAAATAAAAAACAGCCACCGGCCAGATTTGGCCCTTAGGCAATATGTTCCCCATCTCAGAATAAAGGAACATGGGCATGCTGAAATTGATTCCTGACTGATGTTTTTGAACAAATCCCCAGTCTCTGGTAAATCATCCATTGCCCTCAGGCAATATAGGAAACTTTAAAGTTCTTAGGAATATATATATCAAAAAAATCAAGTTCTCCACTGGTGTTCTGCAGCAGAACTCCTCTGAAGTGAATGGAACTCTGTTATTTAGAAGAAAATTTGGTCTTGCATCTCCAGCTAAGTTTATTGAAACCACCTGAGTTATTTAACATGACTTGACTAAGCACTTGGAAGCAATAGGGAGATCCTAACACTCTTTATTTTCAGTCTTCTCCAGTACTTGTGAATTCTCACCTTATATTGAAAATTCAACTATAAACAAAGGAGTTCATATTCTCTGCTATGTAGGAGCCTGGAAACATGCCACCCAAGTGTTATGGCACCACTGCCAGGCTTGGAATCTTCTGACTCAGTTTCCCTCACTCCACTTCTCAAGTCAGAAATGTAAGCACAGCCCCCCAAGAAGATGGCACAACAAGTCCCATCAATTTCAATTAAGAGAGTCTGACCCACACTAACAGCACAATCTTGCACCCATTTAAGTCAATGGCTCAACTCCCATAGACTTTAATGCTGGAAAAGTGTACCTTGAGCACTCACAGGATCATCTAAGGAATTCCAATGTGCTCTCCCTCTTTGGGCATGTTTAATGAACAAAAGTATACACCAGGTACAGTAGCCAGGTTCCCTATACACCTTACTAGCTTTTCCCTTTGTTATAGGGATTTATGTGTAAACCTCTCTTTAGCCCTAGGTAGAAGGCATAGAAGTCCTTATCCTCACACCTGGGTTTTCATCCAGGCTTTCCATCAATCTCAGGCTTATCAAACAGTGCACAATCCCACCCTTATTACAGCATTTCTAACCAAGCTAACTGCCCCACTAGCATGCAGCCAGACACTAGGACTCGCTTTTGCCTTGAAAACAACAACAACTTGCCTCCCCTTGTTTGTCCACCCACTGCTTTATATACTCTTCCCAGTAAGCGCTTCCCACTTATCAGGTGATCAGCCAGAGGAAACAGCTTTACTTATTACAGCTGTGGAACTAAGCCTAACCATAATCTTTAAAGGCCAGCCTCCTGCTGCATCACACACACAGGGGCCTATGGAAGGGAAACCAAACAATGTTATACCGAAAAATGGATTCAGGGGCTTTTGGTAGTCATTTACACAACATTTATTCCAGCTTTACCTTATTATTACCCATGAGACAACTCCAAAGAAAGTGGCTTGAGGATTTCAGCCTCTGAATGATAACTTCTGAAAAGATTAACTAGTTTTTAAGCTTATCCAAACATGCCCCTTCTCTGCTCCATCCCACCAGCAGAACATAGCCAAATAACTACATCAGAGAGTGCTTCACACAGATAATTAAACCTCTAGGTGTTCAGCTCTTCCCACTAGTTCCCTCACATTGTGCCACTAGTGACAGGTAGACGAATCTCCAAGGTGCCGGATAAATGGTTCACCTTGTTAGCTGTCTTTTTGATTGTCCTTTTTTGTTTGTTTACACCAAAGCAAGTCTTGTGAAAGAAAGAATGGTAAATAAAACTCGAAGGACTGGAGAGAGTGTTTTTTGCTCATCTAAACTTGAAGTTCACTCAAGGACACTTATAAAGTGCCCAGGGAGATGAAAACAGAAGCTCAAGTTATTCTTAGTTTTAAGGATAAAGTCTCTCACTTGCATCTTGGGAAATCTGAGTTTATGCCTCATTAAGATGTGAACACAGTGGTGAAAGCAAGCTTGAAGGGGTTGCAAAGGGGAAGGTGCCTGAGGTATAAATCAGAATTTACCAACAGCAAAAATATAGTGCTTGCTTTGTTTTAAATATCTTCTATAGATCTAACCAAGCATCTTCCATAGACCATGCCAAACACATGCAACAAAGCTACACACCCATTCCGTTGGGTTCAGAATTAGCCACAGTGGCCCATATATTCAAGCTCTCCAGGTAAGATAATTACAGTACTCTGCACATAGATCTGAAACCACTGACCTTAACAAAAATTCATGAAGCTCATAACACATCAACCCATCTTTTTGGAAACTTAGGCTGCCAAAAGCTGTTCAACCCAGAGTTCCTCTCTCTGGTCTCCCTGGGGATCCATCATCCTAGGTCAAAGGTAAGATTTCAGTTCTCATCTTCAAAGCCTTTCATGGGATTGTCCCAAATCCCAAGAGATTGCCTCACTGTGTATGATGATCACACAGTTTCCCATCAGCTACATTCCACTCAACCAACAGGCCTGGAAACCTCAAAGGTGAGATTCATTCTCAGTTGGCAGAGTGCTTTTGGTGACTTTCACTGGCCCACAAATTGCAAATTTCCTCTGCCGCAAATGCAGGTGGGGGGGTTGCCATGCCCCCTCTTCTCCCCTCCACGACAAGCTGGGGGGAAGGATTGCAAGCCACCGCTCTTGCGGTGCTTGCAGAGAGGATTTTTGCTGCTGTGTTGCAGGGATTACAGCTGGGGTTGCCACAGCAACCCTTGCTGGAGGCGGGAAGGGGCTAGGTGGCTGATTGGCTCCCTGGATCACGTGGGAGCAATCAGCAGCCCCAGAGGCTTTCCCTGCTCAGTCCAGGACGAGCGGGGAAAGAAGAAGCACCCACCCACCCTCCCCTTATACTGTAGTTAAGCGGTCACATTAGTATGGGCCAGGAAGGAATTTTTGGCAAGTGAATTTGGTCAGTGGGCCTACTTGTTTTTTTCGCCTTCCTTACAGTATGGGATGATAATTTGGCTTGCCACTAGTTCGGTGTGGTGCTTTGTTGATGTTCAGCTTGTTTTTGTGCTTTGTGATTCTGTCGCACCCTGGCGGGGGTCCAGTATCGTTTAAAGTAGGTTAAGGTAAGATAGGAGTCATCTCCTTAAGGGATGGGGAAGCCACGTGTACCGTGGGGCAGGGTATGGCACACGGGGTGTTGGTTTCCCTGGAAAAGGGGTGTCAGCAAGAGTGGCAGGGCATTGTAAGGCCTCCCACTGTCAGACACCTCAATTCTTACTCAGGTCCGGATGGACAATGTCCCTTTTGGCCGCGCTCCTGGCGCTGGACGAAAGGGAGACGTTTACTGTTGAGGAGGCTGGCGAAGACATTTCGCAACCCCCTCTGTTGATGTTATGGGTTATGATTGATACTGGACCTGTATCGCAATAGGCAATGTCACCCCCTCACCTAATTTGCCTGTTGTAATTGGATAATAAAGGGTGTGGCCATATAAATCCAAATCGTGTCCTGTCTTGCTTTTGGGGGGAGGGAGTGGGGGCGCCGGCAACTGATTCCCAGAGGAGACCAGGTGTGAATGCAAGTATAAGTTACCTAAAACAAACAAACAAACAAAAAACACTATAAAACTGGCAAACTGCTATCTGGAAGAGAAGGAGTAAGACAGAAAGGAAAATTATGGTTCTGATCCTCACAGTACTGCATTTGTGCCAATCCCACTGGGGTTTTTTTTAAATAAGCCTGCACAGGCAATTTGCAGAGTCTATTTGCACAATTCTCTGGCTTCAGAGCTCTGATGTTAGCACTTAGCACAAATACTGGACCTATTCACTTCAGTGGGATGTGTGCCTGTATGACATGCTACTGCTGAATCTGTTTGCCCAGAGCATTGTGCCCATGCTGACATTTTAGCCTGTATAGATAATTTGTCTCAGCACCAGTGTCTTTGTTATCCCTTGAAACAATACTGGTGAAAAAAGGTTTCTCCTCTGCTGCACCTAACATCCCATGGAGCAGCCTACCCATAATTTTCTGCTTCATTTGCTCTGCATCTGTTTTCATATCTCTGATAAAAAACACTTTTAAAACACTGTCATAGCAGGAAGAGAATGGGTAATCCTGCCTAGGGAAAGAGCAGCTGAGAGTTGTAATTACCCAGGCTTGGTCTCTTACCTACAACTGCATCAGGTCATTTCACTGGTGTTCCCCTGATAACAGAACAGACTTTAAGTTTAGACTAGGGAGAAGCATGGAGGTAGGAGCAGGGAGACTTTCTAGGCTAGGTAAGAACTAAGCAAGCTCAGAGGGAAGAAGTTTGGAGGTAGGAACTTGGAGAAATGCCTTAATTTTTAAAGGCATGAAAATTAAATGGGAAAGGACCATTGTGTGTATAACTTCGGGGCTAGAAAGGAGCCCACAGGGGAACTCTGAAACAAAGGCCCAACAGCTTTTATTATGATGAGTAGAATAAAAACAAACTTTAAGAGTGAGAGAAGTAAAGAAAACTCATGGGTTTACTGAAACAGCTTGGAAGATGGGAAACCAAGGCCTTTTTCACACAGGCTGCGATGGGGGGATGGGTGTGTGCCATGATGTATGTTTGTGGGGGGGGAAGTGATTGTTACACAGGCTCACACCCATGTCCACCCACCTCCACTCATCTCCATGTATGGAAAAACCACCATTGTTGTCGGTTGCTCAGTATTATATGTGGGCGATAGGTGGAGGTGGGTGCAGTGCAGGAGCACGCATGCATGCACCCCCACCCCTGGCTGCGGCGGTCACATGGGTGCCTCCCATGCCCACACAGATCGGGGGTGGGTGGGTGTCTCATGTGAAAAGGGCCCAAGTCGCAAACCAGCAGCTGATGCCTGAGAAGGCCAAAAAACGGCCATTATTTTCTCTCTCTTTCACCTTGTTCCTTATTTCTCTCTCTCCTTCTGGTATTATTTACTCTTGGTTGTGTAAAGCATTCTGGAATAGTACCGAGCAGCACAATGTAGGAGAAATTAAGAGGTATAAATAAAGCAGGAGTCTGGAAAGACCTGGAGAGTTGATGAAATAGGAGAAATGCAGGAAGAATATTTCAGATGACAGGAGTTTTGGAGGAGATGACCTTTAAGCTGAGATGTGTGAGAAGACTAAGATGAGGAATGTCAGAAAGGTCAAAGCAGAGGCCATGCTAACTGCATGGAGAGGAGCAGAGACACAAGGTCCAGGCGACAGACCAATCCCCATGATATATAAAGGGGGAAAGATATTTGCTACAAAATGGCGTCACATCAGCAGAGGGCCGTACAGTATGTTGAAAAAAAATTACTTCACAGCTTTAGTGCATGAAGAATTTGTATCCTTCAAAAGGCATTTACCAGTAGTACTTACCCAAAGTGAATTAATCTGTCTGTTACCAACTTCGTGGACAAAATCCCTGTTATTCTATGTTTATTCAATTGGACTTCTGCCCTCTTCACTTGACAGATTTCCCTCACTAAAATCATCAATGAACTTCTTTAGCTAAGTTTGAGGGCCCCTATTCCATTCTTGTCCTGAATCCTAGAGTTGGAAGTGACATCAGAGGTCATCTAGTCCAACCCCCTGCTCAATGCAGGAAATCTACAGCTACAGCATCCCTGACAGATGGTCATCCAGCCTGTGTTTGAAAACCTCCAGCGAAGAAGAGCCTTCCACCTCCGTAGGCAATTTGTTCAATGGTTGAACAGCTCTTACTGTTAGGAAGTTCTTCCTAATGTTTAGCCAAAATCTGCTTTCTTGTTATTTGAGCCCATTATTTCTAATCTTGCCTTCATGGACAAGAGAGAACAAGTATTTACCATCCTCTCTGTGACAGTCCTTCAGGTAGTAGAAGACTGCGATCATGTCTCCCCTTAGTCTTCTCTTCTCAAGGCTAAACTTGCCCAGATCCTTCAAGAGGACTTGGTCTCCAGACCCCTGACCATCTTTGTAGCTCTCCCTCTGAACCTTTTCCAATTTGTCAATGTCCTTCTTAAAATGTGGTTCCCAGAACTAGACACAGTACTCCAGATAAGGTCTGACCAGTGCAGAATGTTTATTTTATTTATTTTATTTTATAAATTTATACCCTGCCCCCTCCTGCAAACAGCCCGGGGTGGCTTCCAATAATAAAATACAATACAATAAAATACAATTTAAAATCATCAATAACAATATAAATTATTAAAATTATTAAACAGAGCTCAGGGTGAATAGAGTGAAACAATTACTTCTCGTGACCTGGACACTATGCTTCTGTTAATGCTGCCTAAAATTGCGTTAGCCTTATTAGCAGCTGCATCAGACTGCTGACTCTGTTCAGCTTGTGATCAACTACAACTCCAAGATCCTTTTCACATGTACTGCTGCTAAGCCAGGTATCACCCATCCTATACTTGTGCATTTGGTTTTTCTTACCTAAATGCAGAACTTTACATTTATCTTTGTTGAATTTCATTTTGTTAGTTCTGGCCCAGCTTTCCATCCTGTCAAGGTCAATTTTAATCTTGTTTCTGTCTTCTAAGGTGTTAGCTATCCCTCCCAGTTTTGTGTCATCTGCAAATTTAATAAGCATTCCCTCTACTCCCTCATCCAAGTAATTAATAATGATGCTGACAGTACTGGGCTCAAGACAGAGCCCTACGGCACCCCGCTCAACACCTCCCTCCAGATTTATGAGGAGCCACTGATGACGACTCTTTGAGTACGGTTCTTCAACCAGCTGTAAATCTTGATCTCTCTGCCACCTTAGACACTGTTAGTGTCTGGGACTCGACACATGGTGTCATTGAAAGATTGTAACTAATATGATGGACAAAAGGATAGGGAGATGAGAGAAAATTCAACTATTATCTTTTAATGTTTCTCAAGACAACAGAGTTTTGTTTTCTGCCTCTTCTTTATTCATCTTTGGTTGTGGTTTCTTCAAATAATACTGAACCATCATTGGAGCTAAAAAAGCTCCAGTTATAGCCATATCATCATGAGTCTAAATCTCTGACATTGAAATCAATGGCAAAAACTCATATTGACTTTAATGGTGAAGGATTGTCCTGTCTGTTTCATAAAGTTTGGAAAATGTAATTTTAGTTCAGTGGCAGATATTGATACCTCACAATTAATTTTTATTCTGCAATGGAACAAAAAACCAAAGGTCATGATTCACAAACAAGTTACTCTGGGACCATCTTATTGAAACCCTAGCTCATGGCCGATTTTAAAAATAATAATAGAATGAAAAAATAATTTCCAAGTTAGAGAAATCAAAACTGAAAATGTTGACATGTTGAATAAAAACAAAATTATAATTGTCCTTCGGACTTAACTTTGTGTGGATTTTTAAATTTTTTTTAGCTGAAACTTGACTAGGGCTGAAATTTGATTTTGACTTTTTCTCAGTTATCGCCAAGAATTGCGATTCTCAACTAATTTTAAATGAGAAATGATAGCCAAGAAAATTGCCATCTTTTGACAATTCTAGGTTGAGAATTTTTTTCTCGAATTACCATTTACCATTTACCGGATTGTCATTTACCATTGGATTGCCGGTTACTGAGTTACCATTTACCAGGTTGTTGGTCACTATTTACCGGGTTGCCTGTGAGACAAATCCAATAACCAATAAGCACGGTAACCAATAAACCAATAAACATGGTAATAAACCAATAACCAATAAACATGGTAACAAACCAATAAACACCAATAACCAATAAACTAATAACCAACAAATGTTGTAATAAACCAATAACCAATAAACTAGGGGTGGGACTTTAGGCAAAAAAACAGATACTGGTTTTACCAGTTACCGGTTTCAAAAAAACCGGTTTACTGGATTAAAACCAGTATACCAGTACCGGTATTTTTCCATTGGTTTCAATGGGGAACTGTCCCCATTGAAATCAATGGGGAAAAAAGCCCAATACCCCCCTCCCCCTCCCAGGCTGTGTGGGTGGAAGGGGGGACACCCCCCACCCACCCTGCCCAGCCTGGATTTTTTAAAAAAAATTTTTTACCCAAAGTCCCTGCTAGTGCGGGCTCCGGGCCACCACCGTGCCAGTGGCGGCAACCCAGATCCTGCACCAGCAGGAACTTGAGCAATCCCTGGGGTGGGGGGTGGTTTAACACCCCACCCCACCCCAGGGATCACCCTACCGCCCTCCCCAAACCCAGGGATCACCTACCTTACTTGCGATCCAGGCGGTGGCAGCAGCACGGCGGTCTGGAAGCTTCAGCACTGGCTGGCTTCAGCGCTTCACTAGGCCTTCCGGGGAAACCCGGAAGTTCCCTGGAAGGCCTAATGAAGTGCTGAAGCCAGCCAGCACGGAAGCCTACGGACCGCCGTGCTGCCGCCGCCTGGAGCACAAGTAAGGTAGGCGATCCCTGGGTGGGGGGGTAGGGCAATTCCTGGGGTGGGGGGGTGAAACCACCCCCCACCCCAGGGATCATCCTAGTAACTGCTGGTGCGGGCTCCGGGTCGCCGGCGGCGGCGCGGCAGCGGCCCAAAGCCCACACTAGCAGGGACTTCGGGTAAAAAAAAGAATTTAAAAAATCCAGGCTGGGCAGGGTGGGTGGGTGGTGTCCCCCCTTCCACCCGCGCAGCCTGGTCAGGGGAAGGAAAGCATGTGGGGTTTTTGTTTGTTTGTTTGTTTTACATTGTGGCCATTCATTTCAATGGCCGCAATGTAAGAAAACCCAGCACGGGGAACCGGTACTGTTACCCCAATTACCGGATTAATCCGATACTGCCGGTACAGCAAAATACCGGCAGTATCGGATATCGGGGGAACCAAAATTCCCACCCCTACAAAAAACGTAACCAATAAAATCCAATAGCCAAAAAAACCAAATAACCAAGAAACCAATCAACATGGTAATAAACCAATAACCAATAAACACGATAACCAATAAACTAATAACCAATAAATACTGTAAATGGCAAATCACAGTAACTAGTAAACATGGCACATGGTAAATCACAATACTGATACAACCAATAAATGCCAAAACCCCACAGTAAACACGGTAAATGATAAACGGTTAATTGAGGTAACTGATAAGTTGAGTTTCAACCCACTGGTGGGCCCTAGGAGGGTCTTAGGTGAATTACAAAGGCAAGAACAGATCTGGGGGAGACAGCAGCAGTTGAAGCTGCAACAGATGTAGGAAGCCATTAAGGCTGCAGTCGGGACAGGGAGGCAGTGCATCCAGGGCTGGCCTTACCACAAGGGGACCTGGAGCAGCTGACTTAGGCCCCACTCTTTTTGAGGGCCCCCCAGTGGCTTCTATTTTCACCAGGACAGATTGTGGGGCCATCACTCCCTCTCAGTGGGACCCCAGACATGACCACCTTCAGGGCACTGCAGAGGTTGCCCCCAAGGGAAAGAGATCACCAGGCGCTCCACATTTTATCTTTGGCCTGAGCCCCACAAGTCCTAAGGCTGGCCCAGAGTGAATTAAAGTTTGCTCCGGTAGATTTACTCTCAGCCCTTCAACAGCACTTCTAGAGCAGCTGGGGCTGCCCTACGGGTGGAAAAGGGCATCCCGTCCATTAAGGCTCTTGGTAGGATGGCTTTTTTGAGATATTGGTTACGACTCCTGGCCCTGCCGGAGACTGTGCTCCCTTTGATTTGTCTTAGGGAAGCGCTATTGCATAAGGGTCTAAGGACGTATCCTTGGCTGCTATATTTAGGACAACTGATTCATGAGTTGGGGTACTCTTTTGAATTTTTCCAGGGGAAACTACTCCCATGTATCAAAATCAAACACCTCAGGAGAATTCAGGATACTGACACCCAAGAAGATATGCTTGCAGTGCACCAATGGAAGGTTGCTCCCCAATTTGGGTTAATAAAGCTATCTTCTTGTTTCGAACCTTACCTGGATCTCCTAGAAAAATTCTATGCTTAGGAGATTCTATACGCTACTCCATTTTCAGATTCTTCAATTGACAATTGTTGAGGGAAGACAAAAACGCACTCCACTCGAATCAAGATTTTGCTCTTGTAGCACAAAGGAGATTGAATCGACTGAGCATTTCCTGTTGAGATGCCCCTATTTTTACCATCTCCACATGACTTGGTTGGCCCCGTTGCTACCAGTGGGTTACTCCTTTCAGACAGAGGGTTGTTTTGTTTTGCTCATTTTCCTGCCACACAAGGAGGCTATGGAGGCGCTTGCCTCCTATACTTCATTGGCGCTTAAGAGAAGAGCTCTCATCAAGGAACGACTTAAGGCAAAGAAATATTTACAAAATACTTTCTCCTAACCTTTTACTTTGTTCCCAGGCTAGGAGGGGTGTTGTCAATAGACCTGGGTTGCACCTCTCCTTGCCTCTCTTAGCACCTTGAGTCTTGTCTCTTGTTTTCTTGCGCGATCCATTACTCCTTGGTTTTGGGATACAGTTGGCTTGCTGCTTTGCGCTTTATTTTGTTCCATTTCTCCCCCTTTTTTTGCTTGAAATGACTCCCCAACTTATTTATGTTGGGAAGTATTCCATTGGATAATTAGTGTGTATTTTTCTTATTTTATCTATGTTGGATTTTAATATATTTTATTTAAATGTTTTATGATATGTTATGATTTTTGTTATTATTTGTTTGTTGTTTTTGTCTGTACGTTTGTCTGCTGGGTCATGACGTAAGTCCATATCCATAATAAATAAATAAATCTAGAGCAGCTTGTGTGGGACCATCCCCACCTCCCATTCTTTCAACCAGTGAGGGAGCCTGAGCTCTGAAGGTGAGGAAGCTGCTCTTCATTCCTTTCTTGGCCCCACACAGTCTGTTGTATCTGGGCTGGACAGCAGCCGCTTCCTCAGCACCAGGCGAGGACCCTGGACAGCCCTTGATCCCTGCCATGCCTTGTGTGCATAAGTGAGGTGGGTCGTGGATTTTTAAACAAAATGTTTTGATGCATCTTGCTCACAATAATGGCCCTTTTTACATGGGCAGTGGTGGTGGGAGGGATGGGTGTGCAGCCACAGTGGATGTGCACCTGTTCCCACAGGCGCACACTCACCTCCACCTGTTTCCACCTATGGAGACTCCTCCAGTTTTCTGGATGGCTCAATGGGTGGGTGATGGATGGAGGTGGGTGTGGATTGGGAGCATGCACTCACCCTCACCCACCGTCCATGTTGTTTGCACAAACACCCATCCTCCACCCACCACCATGGCATTTACTCAGACGCCCCCCCACCGCACACCCACATGGGAGTGGGGGTGTCCATGTAAAAATGGCAAATGTTGAGAACCACTGTACTGGGCTACACCAACTCCAGAGGTAACTGGTTGAAGCTTCACTACTGAGCTGATGAGCCACATCCAATGGTATTGCTTTACACCATAAATGCCATTTTGAAAATCAGATTGTTCATTTCCAATTTAAACTGGTCTTGAAGCTAAAGAGATTCATGCTAGGCCATTTTTGGGATATGATTCCCTTAGAGAAAAGGTAGGTGTTGTACTGACAAAACTGAGGCTGAGTCATTTGTTATTCTTATTTCTGAGTTATTTTTCAATTAGTATTCAAAGATGCAGTTTGAGGTGCTAAGATGCTGGAGGGACTGTCCTTCATATGCGTCAGAAAACCACAATTTCTGATTACTCATGTTTATTAAAGATAGTTAAAATCCCTTGATACTTTTTACAATAAAGTTGTTAACCCAAGCATCCCAGCCAAGCTTCAGTATCTGAAATTACACTCTCTTTGTCTACAGGTCCTTAGTGTCTGCTTCCCATGTAAACTTCAAGAGAGATTTACTTCTTTGAAGAGGGTCAACACAATACATGTGTCCCAGTTCAACCTTGTTTGTAAACTTCCATAGTACATATGCCTGGTTCGGTCTTTCTGTACAAGGATGATTTTCTGCCTTTCATGGATACCTTACACAAGTAAGGTTAATTTCTACGGACTAATGTCTATTTGTTTATCATGTAGTTCAGTGGTTCCCAAAATGTTTGGATCAACGAACCACTGTCAATCCTCAAAGCTTTACATAATTATTATTTATTAAGGATATCAGCAACAGCTGCAATCCATATGCAAACATCAACAAACAACACAGATATACTACATCTCTATACATTAGCATATTACCACTCATGTAAGTGGCATATGAGTCCACAGGATTGTCCTTGTATTTACTCGGGATGAGACCCTATGAAAGGTGGTAATGGTTACGCTTTTTCTGGTGCTAACTTTCTGAGCTTCATGGTTGCATAACAGAATTTTGCTACTTCAGCAGAGATGGCAGAATCAGAATCCTTCAGGAGGAACACCAATAACTCAGATGGAAGAGAAGCCTTTATGTCTCCAATAATTAGCAACAGAAATTTAGTTCGAATTTCATCATACAATTGGCAAAAAAAACCAACCCCATGCTCTAAATTTTCTATTTCAGATTGTAAACCTCATTTACAGAGTCTGTGATCGTAAGGGATCTGTGATCACCTGCCTTCCAAACCTGATGATGGCAAAATACTGAATCTAGGGAGCGTGAAAGCCACTCTATATGACCAATTGGGAAGGGAAAATAAATATACAGCTCCATTGGGGGCAATAGGCAATGCTCTGAAGATTAGTGAGAATCTTTGGGTATTTATTGTCTCTATTCGAGATTGCTTTTCTTGATCAAGAATTCTCAATTTAATAGGACTAAGAGCTTTAGAATAGGGCAAAGAAGATAAATACTCCCTTGAAAAACCCCAATGGGACAGTAGGAGCCTTACATTATTTTCCCAGGTGCCTGAGTCAAACAAACAAACATGCAAATGTATTAAAGAGTCTTGATTACAAAAAAGAAGGTGCAGCCAGAATTTTAATATATATAATTTAGCCAAAGAGCCCAAGGAGGGAAGTCCTAGTTCAGATCTCATAAGTGCAATTGGAGTACTTCTAGGGACATGGAGTATTGCTCTAAGGAACTTCTTCTACACCAAATCTAGGTCTTTATAAAGGGACACCAAATCGCCACATCATAAAGGAGTTGGGGAGGAACTTTAGCCTTAAGTACTTTGATAGCAGGAACTGGCATTCCACTCCCTCCCCCCCCACCCTTCGAATAGTAAATCCCCCAAATACTTCTGCACAGAGTCAGCCAAAACTTTGGCTGTCCTCAGGTACAGCTGCCACATCATTGATCGAGTGAAAATCACCCCCAAATATTTATAGGATGATACTTGTTTGATTTCCTGCGTATTCATAAGCCATGTATGTTTTAAACTAGATCTCCCCACTACCAGCACTTTAGTTTTGGTCAAAGCTTTTCATTAACAGCAATGTACCTGATGGAGATAGCTTTAGCCAAGCACATGCTTCCTTAGTGTTGCTTGGCCACAGTTAGCCAGAGCAGGCACTTTCAGTCCTCACTGCTACTATGCCCATGTCTAGGCAGTCTGAGGATGCCCCCAATATGCTGGTGTTGATGATGAGTCATAAGGGGCCACCTGGGCGGGATTGTGGACTTACAGTACAATGCCGTTTTTCTTCTGGATTGCAAATCATTAAGAAGCCACAAGAAAAATGAAAACTCTTGTAAATTGCAAAGGTTCTAACAATCAATATGACTTAAGCACCAGTTGCGTATATTCAAATATGCTGTTATTGAACATATAATCACTAAAGAGCTATTCTTGGTCTAAAATACCATGTATCTTCATTTAGAAGTCACAGCTTCTATTATGTTTCATTACTTTGTCCTTCAGCTAAGGGGCCTAGAATCTCAGGGCTTGATTCACTGTCTTACTCCAGTTCCATGCCACTATAACTACATTTGGGTCTTTTGTTTTCAGACCTGGAGATTTTCTGGGGGTGCGCCCCTGCAGCTGCCTGCTCCTAGCCCCTCCTGGGTTGGGTTCAGATGGACTTGGTGGTTTCACCGGGCCACAGTCTGCCCACATGGCATCCCTCTCCACATGCACACCATAGAGTTGCAGGCAATTGCCCAATGCTGTACATTAGTTCCCACAACTCTATGGTGTTCTCCAGGGCAATGGCTGGCTGAAAGTGGAGCTGCAGCATGGGTCTCTGCATCAGATGGACAGTTGCTCTGCTCTTGGCTAGGGGTGGGCCGGCCGCTCCTCCAGCGACAATCAGGTTTGTTCCAAAGTGCCACTGGCAGGGCTTATCCAAAGCAGGCACAGCCTGCTTCACTTCAAAATTCAGCAGAGCACTTTTAAGATGGATGGGCCACCTGGGGGTGAAGCAGGCTGGTGTAACCAAGCACGTCCATCTGACAGCACCCATTGTAATCAGCAGTGCCACACCAGCATTAAAACCAAATGAGTGCTGTGATCTAGGTGGCTTTCTAGCTGTTAATACAAAAGCTGGGTCAACAGCAATTTCTGATGCTTTTACTTTCAGTGAGAGAGTCCAATGCAAGTGCTCTGCAGTTAGGGATACCACCCAGAAAACCTGGGGAAAATCTTTTTCCAGTGGGGAACAAGATGGGGGCATGCCAGAAAAGAGCAAGGGAAAGAGGCTCTGCTGCCACCTCCTTTCTGTCATGGCCCCACCTTCTGTGGAACGTTATGACATCATGAGACTCTGAGGGAGGTGAGGCCACATGAGTCCCATCCTCTTTCTTAAGTATTTCCTCTTACCCGACATCTCCTCTCCCACTGAAAATTACTTGTTTTAAATCTGGTGTCAGGCAATTTCATAGGATGTCCCCTACTTCCAATATTTGAGAAATGGTAAATGGTTAGAGGATTTCTGCCTTAGTCAAAAACAGGGGAATATCCCATCAAGGTGATTTGGGTGAGAATGTAAAGCAAAGGTGACTTTGTTTCTAGCAGTTCCATTTTCTCCTGCATGAGATTAATAAATCTTTTTAAGGAAATAAAGCTTAATTACAATTCATTGACCAGGCTCTCCTTGTGTACATATTTGGACACGTTCCTCTGAGCACCCAGGCATATAATGAAGGACAGAACAGTCTAAGCTATGCAGCACTATTGATGTCTAGGCAGAGCTAAAAGAGAAAATGGAGACTGAGCTCCTTTTGTTATTTTGAAGGAAACTTTGCCTCCTCAGTCTCATGTCAGTTGTTAGATTGTCACCAGGTGGCACTCAGTTGCAAACTCATTGATTTGTACAAATAAATGAACAGTAACAATTAATTACACACTCTGTGAGCGCAGCTCAGTGGGAAGGCAGAGCTGTGCAGAGTCAGACTTGCAGAGTCCCCTGTTACTTCGGTGATCGGGAACTTCATTAACATCCCATGCAATCTTTGGCAATTTCCACAAGCTATATTTTTTATTATTTTTTTCTTTTTTTTAACACTTTTGATTATAAAAATAGAATGTGGCTGTGTTCTATGGAGCCAGACAGTGCAGAAGGCACATAGTCTTTAGAAAAAGAAGACGTTGGTGCCACCAACTGTTCCCCATGGAAAGCTCCCATTGCTTCCAAAATGTCGGCGACGGGCTATTGTCGCCCCCCCCCCCCCGAATAGGGAAGAGGTATGGAGGCTGGCGGCATGGCCGATTGAGAAAGAAGCCTGCTAGGAGACACTCTCTCTGTTCTGATTACGGTTGCCATGGCAACCCACCTGCTGCGCAGGCACACAGCATGGCGCGGGGTTTAGGGCTCCTTCCAGTTAGAAGGGAGGATCCCCGGGAACGGCGTGAAGTGGCAGAGCTGGCCAAAGGGCCGAAGAAGCAGCAGTGAACCAGCAAAGGGAGTGCGCTGCTGCTACACTAGAAGAAATGGGCCGGGTCAGAAAGAAAGGAGATGGGGGCAAGAGAGGGAAGCCTGGCGGTGGCAATCCATCCAGCGCGGGAGGACCCGGGCCGGGACAAGACGCAAGTTCTCACACCGGGTGCCCCACCCCCTCTGAAATTCTTGCCAGGCTGAAGCAATGCGAGGCCCAATTGAGGGTCAGGGAAACCAGCCAGGGAGCCCCTGAAGGGCCAGCTGAGGTGGGTCCCTGGGAGGGAGATGGGGGGACCACCCAAAGTGGGGCACAGGCCCCATCATAGGATAGCAACCCGGAGGAACAAGGGCTCAGAAGGGGAGGGAGGATTATTACCTCCCCCCAAGGCGCTATAGGGAGGGGTGGGACACGAGAGGACCAGACCCACCAACACCAAGGCCTAGAGGAGGGGAACCAACCCAGCAGCATAGGGCACAAGAAGGGGGAAGTGGGGAAGATCCCCCCAGGCCCAGGGAAAGGGGACAAGTGGGCCTAGGCCAAATGTTAGATGTGATATACGTGGTGGGGGAGCGGAAGGCCACTGCACAGGGAGCGACAGGATCTGGGGTACAGGACCCTCATGTTATACCCGGATTGGCCCATCACTGGATAAGGGAAAGCACAATCACCAATCCAGGGGCACAGCCCCGCTGGATGGACAGGAGCCGGCCAAGAGGAGCTGGTAGGGAGGGGGTTTCCCCCTTTGTTGATGAACGAGGTATGCCACCGGTGACCAGGAGGAGAATGGAGAATCCCAAGACCGAGGGGGCCCCCACTTACAAAGATCTGTGGAGAAGAGTCCAGGCCTTGGAAAAGGAGCTGCAGCAAGGACATATGAGACCCACAGAGCCAAGTGCAGCAGCAGGAACAATGGACCAAGGTGAGACCAGGGGGATGGACCTTATTCCCTTAGGTGACCCCCCCAGCAGGGGCGTGATTGAGGGTAGACCAGGGCCAAGCCAGGGCTCTAGCCCCCCCATCAGGGGTCACTCAAACAGACGAGCTGGGACACGGTACCATGGGACCGGCAGCCCCTGCTGGGCCACGCAGGCAATGGCTAGATGGTGAATGGGTATGGGTGTCTCCCGCCCCATCTCCACTGGGAGGGGAGGGCTCCCAAGCAGATATGGCATGAGGCAGACAGGACCACCAGCATGGGGCACCCCTGGCCATGGGGCAAGGGGACTCAGGAGCGAATCTGGGGCTACCCCAGTCAGGGACAGCCAACACTCCCCAAAGCCTCCCTCCCCTTCCACCGGGGGGGACATAGTGGGACATAGTGGCGTGGTGGCCCCTTTCGGGGAGCATTTGCTCCCAGCCACAAAGGAGAAAATCTGGAAGGGCGAGTACATTGATGTATTTGCCCTAATGTTTAGTGATCCCATCCTAGATCACACTGAGATCAAGGAGGCAAAGGATAAGGAAAAGTTCCATCCCCCTAAAACGGATAGGAACTGGGTGAACTGGACATCAGCATTCGCCGTATATATGGGAGTTGTTCTCCAGGCAGACCCAGGGCGTGGTCTAGAGCTCCACAAATACGTAGGTATTGTAAGAAGGGCATACGCGACCCCCCCACCCACCCCCTGGAGCCTGGTTGAGGTACGATGAGACTTTTCAACACAGGGTGGCCTCTAACCCGGGAATGCGATGGGATACACATGCAACTGACTTATGGTTGGAATGCATGGTGGATGTTACTAGAGTTCCCTTGTCTGAAAGTGGGCATGCACTGGTAAAAAGGGGAGTCGCAATTGCTAATGAGCCTTTTCGTGCCAAGGGGAGAAAGAGCACGCAAAGCAGTATTGGGTACTGCTGGGAGCATAGTCGGGGAGGGAAATGTAACAGGAATTCCTGTAAGTTTCACCACGGGTGTTCTAACTGTGCGGGGCGTCACCCAGTTACAAACTGTTTCAAGCTTTGGCAGAGGAACGAAAAAGGCAAGTCCGCACAGAGTGGGGGTGCCAGAAAAGGAGGCCTCGGTCCCTCAGGGAATGGGCGGTTGGGCCAGGGGGCCAACTCCGGTCAGAGTTGACCGGCTACAGCATGCCCTGTGCCGCCACCCCGACCAGCACGAAGTCTCCTACATAGTGGAAGGATTCAGGTGGGGATTTAGGATACCGGCAGCACAAGTTAACCCAGTTGGCTTACCGCGGAACTTAAAATCCACAGTGGGGAAGGAACACAGTGCAAAGAAAAATAGAAAAGGAAGTGAAAGAGGGGAGGGTGGCAGGCCCGTTTAAGGAACCCCCGATATCAAATTTGTTCATCTCCCCTTTAGGGGTAGTCCCAAAAAAGACCGAAGGGGAATTTCACCTGATTCATCCGAGAGGCAGATCAGTTAATGATGCCATCCCAAAGGAACTCTCCATAATTAAATATGCTTCCTTTGACGTGGTAGTTGAGAAAGCCAGGAAGATGGGTCAGGGGGCTTTGATGGCGAAGTGCGATGTAAAATCTGCTTTCCGCTTGCTACCCGTACACCCAGATAGTTTTCACCTCTTAGGTTTTCAATATGAAGGCCAATATTACTTTGATCGGGCCATGCCAATGGGTTGCTCCATTTCCTGTTCAGTTTTTGAAAGATTCAGCACCCTCATCGAGTGGGTCTTCAAACAACAATGGAGGGATGGAGAGGTGACAAAATACCTTGATGATTTCCTGATAATAGGCTGCCCCAGGTCCGGGGATTGTGCAGCCGCTTTGCGGATTTTCCAGGAGGTAACGGAGGGCCTAGGGGTCCCCTTGGCTCCAGAAAAGATGGAAGGCCCCAATATGAGACTCACATATGTAGGCATCGAACTGGACATGGTAAGGGAGCACTCCAGCCTGCCAGCCGACAAGCTGGAGGGGATTAGAGTTAAAATACGCGAGTGCCTGGCTACCCAGAAGATCACCGTGCAGGTGCTCCAATCTCTAGTGGGCATCCTTAACTTCGCTTGCCACGTGATTGTGCCAGGCAGGACTTTTCTAGCATGGTTGCATGAGAGGCTAAGAGGGACAATTGCCCCCCACCACAGGATCCAGGTAACAAGGGAAATGAAGAAGTATTTAGGCACGTGGCTGGATTTCCTAACCAATTTTAATGAGGTGAGCTTTTGGAGAAACAGAATGTTACTCCAAGCCAACCTGCAGGTGCAGTCAGATTCTGCCGGGGGATCTGGTATCGGTGTCTATTTTAGGTCCCGTTGGTGTGCAGCCCCGTGGCCATGAGAGTGGCATGAGCAGCGAGTGACCCGGGATCTTAGTTTTTTGGAACTATTCCTGATAGTGGTGGCAGTCTTGGTTTGGGCAGAACAGTTTGCTAACAAGTCGGTTCTGTACTGGTGAGACAACTTAACTGTTGTCCACGTGATTAACACCCTATCATCCCAGTCCCCGCGAGTTATGGGTTTGGTCTGAGTATTAGTGCTTGCATGCCTGAAGGCTAATATTTTATTCATGGCCAATCACGTACCTTGATAACGGCATAGCTGATGCCCTTTCTTGATTCCAGATAGCTCATTTTCGAGAACTAGCTGCGGAGGCCAGGCCAAATCCTGACCCCCTCCCACCAGGGTTATGGAGCCTTGGGAACTAACGGCATAGGCTATCATACAGGGATCGTTGGCCCCGCGAACCCAAGTGGCATATGGTACGGCAGTGAGGAAATTTCAAGAATTTCAGGCTTCAAAAGGATGGGGCAAAGGTTTCCCGATCGATCTCTGAGACTGAGCTTATCCAGTTTGCTATCCAGCTACAGGACAAGGGATTGGCCCCAGGCATGATAGGAGGAAAAGTGGCTGCCCTGGTATTTGCCAATCGCCTCATGGGTTTCCCATCCCCAGATGGGAGATTCTACATAAAACACATGTTAGAAAGCTGGGCATGGGTCGCACGACCCCCCCTTTCCAGAATGAGGGCACTGCTCACAACGCCTAGATTGTTACAGGTGATCGGGGCCCTGCCCCGGCTATGCTACGATCAGTACGAATTGTAGCTTTTCACTACTGTATTTGCAGTCACATTCTTTGGGGGTTTCCGCATTAGTGAAGTAGTTGCTGCCAACGCACGAGACAGGTCAGATACCCCCCCTCCAGTGCATGGACATTACGTTCTGGGACGAAAAGGTAGCGATCCAGCTCCACTGGTCAAAGACCGACCAGCATAGGAAAGGGTTAACGGTCTGGCTATACAGGTGCGGGTAAATTGCAACATGCCCGGTCTTGCATGTGGCACGCTTTCTTGACAACAGGCCTCCAGTACCTGGGGCATTGTTTATTCACCAGAATGGGGCTCCTCTCACCAACCACCAATTTACAGCAGTGTTCAGGTCTGCCCTCAGCGAGGCTGGCTTTCCCCCTAAGGATTTTGGCTCCCATTCCTTCAGGATGGGGGCAGACACAACAGCCGCAGCAGTGAGATTGCCTGAAGAGGCCATCAAGTCAGTGGGGAGATGGAGGTCAGCGGCTTACAAGAGATACATCAGACAGTACCCTTGCTAACAAGTGTGTTTCTTAATAGGACCGGGAACCCGAGCCAAGACGAGACGGGAAGTCTGGATTGTGGGTCACAGCTTCGTCCGATGGGCAAGCCGAGCTGTTGCTTTAACCAAATGGGGTACTCAATTAGGCTTAGGAGAGCTGGCAAAATTGAGATGGATGGGCCAGAGTGGCATGTGCTGGCCTCAACTACTGCCGTCATTAAAAATAAAGGAAGAAGGTGGGGGCCCGGATATATTAGTCATACATTTAGGGGGAAATGATATCACCACAACAAAAGGGGGCAAATTAATCATTCAGATTAAAACAGATCTGTTAACAGTGAAGGGATGGTTCCAAGGGGTCAAATTGGTATGGACAAATTGGATACCCAGAATAAGGTGGGCGGGAGCTCGCAACCCAGGCAGAGTAGACAGGACTAGAAAGGGCATCAACAGAGAAATAACCAAATGGGTTCATAGTGTGGGTGGCACTGTAATCAACCACTCTGGGATAGTACACACCACCACGACACTATATAGGGGAGACAGAGTACATTTATCAGATGAAGGAAATCAGATTTATTTGGTTGCCTTGGCGGGGCATTTGGAAGGACTGTTGCAAACATAGAGTGGTGGGGGTGGGGCAGTTCATGCTGACTACCCCTTTGTAGCAGGGGTCCAGCAAGCTAGGTTAGCATAAATAGGTATAAGATAGTTAAAAGAGTTATCTCCCTAAGAGATGGGGAGGTGATACCTTGTGTAATGCAGAGTGCAGCATGCACAGGGGTCATAATCCTGGGAGGGGTGCTTTGCAGGGTAAGTAGGGGCGTGCACAGCCTTCACATCCTGCAGGGCACTTACCAACTTACTCACACCCACAGTGGGCACACACCCCTTTGGCCACTTGCCTGGAGGCAGTCAAAGGAGGGGATGGTTAGAGTTTACCGTACTGCCAAACGAAAGGCACTTCCGAGACAGTACTCAGTTCAAGTTAATAAGGATTGTTTTTAGCTAGCATGCTGGACCAAAGATTGCTAGTGCAATCCCCCACCGACCTTAATAGTTTATATGTTTGAATAAAGAGTGCAGCCATGCTGTGTTTCAAAACCAACTTATGTCTCCGTGTCTCTTTGGGGCACGTCGACAATTATCTATATTCACAGGTTTCTAAAGTTTCATTCCTACCAAAAGGCACACGTTAGCTGCTGCATATGAGGAAGCCTGGTGTGATTTACTGTAGGTGTGTTAGGCTTAACCTCACTAATGCTTCATTAGTGAGGCATTAAGACTTGTGTTTTCCAAACTACCTGTGCTACTATGTTAATTTTTAGCAGCCAATGAAGATAACAGTCATCTTCCATCTGGAACCTGTGTGATCTTCAAATTGGTCCTAGTGCCTAAAGTTAACTGGTAGGCCATGAGGAAGTGTCTGGTTATGTGGGAGACCAGCTATGATTTCAGAACCTATAGAGAATGAGATTCGAGCTAGAAGACTAGTCGAACTTAGTATCATCCCTGTTGGATGCTGAGGCCACAGGCCAATCACAAAAGGGGCATTGAATAGGCCATGTGAAAAAGAAGCACACAAAGATTAGGATGAAGGTCAAAGAGAGGCTATTTTAGTAGGTAGAAAGAGTGAACCAGAGAGCGTTGTATTAGAACAGAAATTGGTACTCAATTTAGTACCCATGAGTAATACCCACATTTTTAGTACTACATCAGGTACTCAATGGGGACACCCCCAAAATTGGTGATTTCCTGTACTATTTTTTAAATTTTCTGATTACTGATCAGTATTTCAGGAAAAAAAATTGGGACAGAAAACAAAAACCGATTAGGACTAGAAGTGAAAACACTGGGACTGAAAGGTGACTTTCTGGGACCAGAATTCAACATTCCAGTTCAGGAAACCAAAAATTGGTGTTGGAAGTCAAAAAACCAGGACAGAAGTCAAAAAATCAATACCAGAAGTTGACATTTCAGGACCAGAAGTCAGCATTCTGGAACATCAGATACCCAAATACGGTACCAATTGATACCCAATGTTGTTGGGACAACTTGGGTACTGGAAATTCATTGTGTATTCCTGGTTTTGTGGGTACTTATTTCAGCTTCAGGCTGGATGGGTAGACTGATGACAGGTTAGGTTGCTTTACAAAGTAACTTCCGCTCCAATTGAATATAGTAGAAGACATTGGATTTAGTACGTTCAAACTTAATTAGGGACTTGCTCCTTCAAGATGTTCAGTGTTTTCACCTGATCCAGTGATGCACTTTGAAACATGCTGAACTGCTATATAGGGCTAGCATGCTTAAAGTTAAGGATATGTTTGAATACTTTGCTGGAAGAGACTAACATTTCCTGCTCTTTTTTTAGAGTGGGACATACATGTCTTCCCTAACATGTTTATCGTAGTCCATAAAGCACTTTGGCCTCCTTCTGGTGCCATTTAGACATATTAAAACTGGCTAGTAAACATTACTACTTCAGTCTTGGGTAGGGATGTGCAGAGTAACTCTCTTGGTTTTTGTTACTTATTTCATTTTCATTATTATTATTATTATTATTATTATTATTATTTTATTTATTAGCATTTATATAGCACCAGTAATGTACCTGGCACGTTACAGAAAACAAGATAGACACGGTCCCTGCCCGAGAGCTCACAATCTAAAGACAGGGGGAGGGGAAACAGGGAAGGGGGAACAGAGGGAGAGACAAGGGATGCAACATTCATGAGGATGCGAGAACTCAGGTACATGCTCTTGGCTTGGTTACAGTAAATTGGGAGTTTACAGATAACAAGTGGGGGTAATCCTGAGTGGGGATGATTAGCAGGAGTTAGGAAGGGCGGAGCGGAAGAGGTGAATTTTGAGGAGGGAGTCGGGGACTTGAAGGTGAGGATGGTGGGGGCAAGGCAGACGAGAGCAGGGAGGAAGTTCCAGGCGTGCGGGGCATCGAGGGAGAAGGGACGAAGGCAGTTGGTGGAGCAGGGGAGGCGTGGGAGGGTGAGGGAGGGGGTGGAAGAGGAGCGGAGTGCTCGAACAGGGGTTCGTAGGGTAGAGAGGTGGGGGGAGCGAGGTAGTGACATTATTTAAATGTCATATGTTTATGTTATATTTTGTTAGTCTTTGTTTCATTTTTGTTTTTACTTCTGTTTTTTTATTTCCATTGGTTTAAATGGAAAACACATTTTTGGTTGTAACTTTTTTATTTTTCATCCAAGATCGATGGAACTTAGAGAGATTTTGGGAATTATGTGTGCCACATTTCAGAATGAATGGTTAAAGGGATCCCATTTTATACGCAGTTGAAGTTTGTTGTGTCCCTTCTATGCCCACTTCAGAGCCACCCAGGATTGATCCTGGAAAGCTAAAAGTATGCATAAAAGAGGCAATCACATCTCTGTTCCAGCCAGGGTATCTTTGAAATGTCAAGCCAATTGACCAGAGGATATATATGTCATCTCTGCTGTTTGGCACAAGCTTCAGTCTGAACGGGCACCCCAGGTGCATGGGGGTGTCTTTCAACTTGCAGAGAATGCCCCAGGAGGGGGCAAAAGCATGTTGGACAGCACCCCAGGTGCATGGGGATTGGATTTATGTAGCTAGCTGAACTCTTGCAGCAAGCTCTAGCACACACACACAGACACACACACACACACACAGTCTGCCAGCAAAGTCTAAGAAAACTCTCTGACCCAAGCCAGAACTAACCAAAGATAAAGAGCAGGCCCAAAGTACAGCAATTTATGTCTACCCTCTATGCCCGCCTTGAAGCCACCACTGATTGGTCCTCCTGTAAAGGTGGAAGCATGCAGTAATTGGCCAGTGAATGTGTCTGTCAGTCTTTTGGGTCCCCTCCCTTCTACAGCCCCCTCCCCCCTGCCATGCCTGTGTCTGAATTGCACTAGTGCATGTGCTATTTACCTGAATAACTCATCGAATCACATGGCTTCCAGTACTAGATTAAGATGTAATGTACTCCCTTCAGCTCTTCTGGAAGGCCGTTACATGGGAGGCAATGAACTTGCCTAGGGACAGGGTATAGATAGAGAAGAGGAGAGAGCCAAGGTCAGAGCCTTGGGGAAGACCAACTGAGAGGGGAAGGGAGGAGGAGGTGGAGTTGGCAAGAGACACATTGAAGAAGCAGTCAGAGAAGTAGGAGGAGAACCAGTTGAAGATGGAGCCATGGAAGCCAACGGAGTGAAGTGAGTCCAGCAAGAGTGAGTGGTCAACAGTATCAAAGGCAGAAGAGAGATAAAGGAGGACAAGAATGGAGTAGAGGTGATTAGATTTAGCCACAAGAAGATCATTGGTGATCTTAGTGACAGCAGTTTCAGTAGAATGAAGGGGGCAAAATCCAGATTGGAGGGGGTCAAGGGAGGAGTTGGTGGTGAGGAAGTTGAGGCAGTGGGAGTAGATAACTTGTTCAAGAAGCTTGGAAGCAAAAGAAAGAAGTGAGACAGGATAGTAGCTAGAAGGGTCAGAGGGATCAAGAGTGGAACTTTTGAGAATAGGAGACACAGTGGCGTGCTTGAAGGCAGATGGGAAGAGCCAGTAGAGAGGGAGAGGCTGATGATGTGCAGGAGGGAAGGAGCGACAGTTGGAACAATGGAGGTCAGGAGGCGGGAGGGGATGAGGTCAAGGGGGCAAGTGGAAGCGTTGGAGGAGGAGAGCAGGGATNAGAGAGGGAGAGGTTGTTGATGTGCAGGAGGGAAGGGGCGACAGTTGAAACAATGGAGGTCAGGAGGCGGGAGGGGATAGGGTCAAGGGGGCAAGTGGAAGGGTTGGAGGAGGAGAGAAGGGAGGAGATTTCCTCAAGGAACGTGGGAGGGAAGGAGGTCAGGAGAGAAGCAGGGAGGAGAGGGGAGGGAGTAGGAAGAGGAAATGTTGAGGCAGCGATGTTGAATCTTGGAGGTCAGGAGGCGGGAGGGGATGAGGTCAAGGGGGCAAGTGGAAGCGTTGGAGGAGGAGAGCAGGGATGAGATTTCCTCAAGGAACGTGGGTGAGAAGGAGGTCAGGAGAGAAGCAGGGAGGAGAGGGGAGGGAGTAGGAAGAGGAAAGGAGTGGGAAGCGATGTTGAGGCGGATCTTGTCTATCTTGGAGGTCAAGAAGGAAGCGAGATCCTGAGCAGAAAGGGAAGAGGGAGGAGGAGGACAGGGGGGCTTCTTATAAAAACTGCCCCTCTGGACCCCACTGTGTGACTCCTCCCACCCTGATGATCCCCAGTGCCCACGTGGCACCTGCCCCTCTCCAGTGCTACCCCACTGTGTGCATAACCCAGTTGTGAGAATGTTCAAAATCATCTCAAAGAACCTTCTTTACAAAGCAACAACCTTCTGATCATGCACATCAGCTTTATCTCCCAGTCCGATCAGGTGTCCTGATGCTGCAGAAGCAGCAGCAGTAGCACTCTACTAGCAATTGCTCATTACACTATGCCTCACTCCCACCCTGATCCCATGCCCACCTGCCCCTCTCCAACCCACTCTGTGCACAACCCATTTGTGAGAATGTTATGAGCCATCTCAAAGCAACAACCTTTATAAAGCAACAACCTTCTGATCATGTACCTGGAGATGAGTTGTTTGTAAACAAACAGCTTTATCTTCCAGTCCGATCTGTTGTCTGTTCTGGTGTCCTGCTGCTGCTATGCAGCAGCACTCCACTAGCAGGCATAAGACAGCAGCCACTGCATCTCTCCCCACACACCCCAACAAAAGTCCCTCCCTCACCCCTTTCTCCCCCCCCCCCCACATTCTCTCTTAGATTGTAAGCTGGCTTGGGTGGCATGGAGGGACCGTGTCTCTTTCTTACAATTGTAAAGTGCAGCTGCCAGGTATGTTGATTGCTGGTGCTATATAAATGCTTAATAAGTTTGTGGAAGGAAGGAGAGACAGTAGATTCAGTCAGTCTCTCAGATGGTATGCGACATGCGCTGACAGGCTGGCTCAGATAAATTTGGGCTCAAACCTAGTCAATATCTCAGTGTGTTGAGGGGGGTGGCACTGGCAGAGCAAAAGGGGAGAAATGTGGTGGCTAGCACTTTTATATGGCATGGGGGACCACCCCCACGCCTGCTGTGGTGATGCCCAATTGCAGTGCAGACCAACTGCAAGAGCCTTAAGCAATCTCAAGCAAATGAGGAGAATACTTCTGTCAGAAATATTGCTTCCAAAAGAAGCGGAAACTCTGTTTGCAAGTTGGCGGTTCCCAGCTACCGAAGTAGCGGCAGAAAACCTTGTGATAAATGGCCTCAGAAACAACGGAAATCAAGAGGGAAAGTAGCAGAATAAAGTGTAGCTTTTGATCCAAGTCGTTCGGGGCAGAAGGGCAGTTCCCGGCAGAAAAGGTTTCCTGGTGGAAATGCCGTTTCAGGCTTATTGAAGACCATTATTCAGATAAATAGCAGCACATGCAATGACAGTCTGAGGCAAGCACCAGACATGGCAGGGAGGCTGTAGGATGCAGGATGGGTAGAAACCCAACAGACTGACAGGCACATTCACTGGCCAATTGCTGCATGCTTCCAGCTTTACAGGACTAATCAGTGGTGGCTTTGAGGTGGGCATAGGGGGCATCCCTGAGGCGGACATTGAAGGGACATAACTGGGACTTTGAGATTAGCATCCCAGAAATCAGGAGACATGGTTTACACATCCAGGCTGGCCAATTATCACCACAATCACATCCTGCAGCACTGTGACAGAGGACATCAGAGAATCTCTATTGTCTCTTTCCTAAACAGATGCTTCCAGCTTCCCAGTAACAAGTGTGGGAGAGACATTGGGATGGTTACAGCACAGAATGAGGATATTTGGTTGACATTTCTGCTGGCCAATTGACATCACAAACAGATCTTATACAAGAGTGACATGTAAGAGAATCCCTGCCATAGGCTTCTCTGCATATGCTGTGCAGGCATATAAAATTGGGACCCTTTATTACATCTTTCTGATATTTGGCAAAGGTCATCCTGAAGATGTGAGATACAGCCCTGCCAAATTCTATATACACTGGTCAGATGTACATTTATAGGTTAATTGCTTATAACACCAGGATCCTTTATCTAATCCTTCTGAAAGTTGGCATAGATAGTAAACTTTCGGAGGGTATAAACTTTTCAAGTTTCATCTACATTAGATGGGAGACAAATAAGTTACAGCCAGAAATGTATATGCAGATTTTTGCAAAATAACATTCAACTGCTTATAAAATCCAATTCCTTTACGCAATATTTCTTGAATTTGGTACACACAATGTCCTCCATTGGTGGTACAATTGTTCCAAGTTTCATCTAAATATAATTAAAACTAAAAACTTTACAGCCAAAAATGTGTTTTCCTTTGGAAACAATGGAAATCAAAAACAAAAGGAAAAATGAAATTTTGATATTTACGAAAATGAAATATATAAATACAGAAAATGAAAACCAAAAACTACATGGGTCCCTGGTAGGGATGCGCGAACACCGGGGGTTCGGTGTTCAGCCCGTTTGGTGTTCGACCGAACCTGAAACCGCTTGGTTCGGCTCGTTGGGGCGGAGGGGGGGCCCCAGTTTTCCTTCCCCCCTCCAGGCTGTGTGGGTGGAAGAGACACTGGGGAGCACATCCCCCCTTGCCTCATAATTTTTTTAACCCCACCCCCAGCCCAGGCATTGCTCTACATGGTGGTGCCGGGGCTCTGGCCCCGGGTATGGCCATGGAGGGTCCAGTGGTGGGTCCAGAGGTGTCATCGCTCCGGAGCACTTCAGGCCACTACTAGGCCTTCCAGTTTGACCTGGAAGGCTTAGTAGTGGCCTGAAGTGCTCTGGAGCACCGCCGCTGGACCCGCTGCTGCTGGACCCGGGGCCAGAGCCCCAGCACCACCACCTAGGGTGATTCCTGGGGTGGGAGGGTTAAAAAATTACGAGGCGAGGGAGGGAGCTGCTCCCCGGCACCCCTTTCACCCGCGCAGCCTGGAGGGGGAAGGGGAAACCGGGTTCCTCCCTGCCCCCCGCACTCCCACCCGAAACGGTTCGGAACCTGAACTTTGTACAGTCGGTTCGGGCGGGGGCAGTTCTGATTCAGGTTGTTCACGAACGGTCCGAATACCCCGAGTTCGGGCCGAACCCCAAACTTCCAAACCATGTTCGCACATCCCTAGTCCCTGGTGCACACCTCTACTCTCCCCATGGCAGGGTGAATTTCTGTAGACTGCCAGGCACATAAGACACTGCTTCTGGTGGCAATGGTGCTCAAATTGGGGTAAGGCTGCCCAGCTCAAGGTAACCTCTCATATGGCTGTACCCTTTGAAACTTCTTTCCCCTTTATGCAATCTTCAGGTAGGCCAGTTTTAATCACTTCTGAACATTTAAACCCTTTTGTTACATTCTGATTTTATTTATTATTAATATAAACCATATTTAAAATGTACACCAAAGCAAGGATTTTTTTTGTTTGTTGTTTTTTTTAAAAAAAAATCTGATTGCTGTCTCTTTGTGAAGTATTTTTAGTAATTACTGTAGCATGTTATAATATTTTTTGGTAAGATATTATTCATGCTTTTCCCGAGATCCTGTCAAAAGTAGTATATAAAAATAAAATATGTGCACCAGAAGTAAGTTATAGAGTTCTCCTCTCTGAATGATACCATTTCCCCCTGCTAAATGTCTCTGTTTGTATTCAGTTCATCCCTTGTTATCCCTGATCTTTTTTACCTCCAGTATTCATTGTGATTAAGGCACAAATGAAATGTTCATGAGGAGATTTAGCTATAACTCTTTTCAGTCAATAGAGGTGTTTTTCCTCCCCATTACCTACCACAACGCTGACATTTTATTGCTCACTAAGAATGGAGGCAGCAGGGGGAAAGTCTGAGTCATTTTTTATTCCCATATCTAAAAATAAAAAACCAAGAACACTTTGCAAAAAAATAAAATAAAGGGTAATCACTGCAGCATCCACAAGCACCACTGTTCACTGAGGAGAAAGTATTTGGGAGATGAAATATTGGGAAATGAATAAAAGTCTGTGATATTACAGCTTGACTGAAATGGCAAGACAGACACTTGTCCTTTCAGTCAATGATATTTTTTACCCAATGTCTGTTAAAATATCACTGCACATCTGCCTCTACATCTAGGTGCATATGTTCTCACATTATAGTAATATTTCAGCACCTCACAAACAGGACTGAATGTACTCTCATAACAGCCATGTCAGGAAGAGAACAAGTGTTCCCATTTTAGAGATGAGAAATGGGAGCATAGGCAGATAGATAGCCTGATATTCACAGTGCTCTACCGGCACAAGCCCTATTGAAGTGAATGGGGATCCACAGGGAGTTTCTGATAGAACCGGGAACTGAACCCAAATTTCTTGAGTCGTAATCAGCTTTTCTAATTAGAAAAGCCATTGTCCCATGTCCCTTCTTAAAGGGGTAGGAAATCTGTTGCTATGCACACACACACAAAAACATAATGTCCAGCTCAATCATACCTACACACCACAATCAGTGTACATCATGGTGTTGTGCTCTTAAGTCCATAGGCATTGAATTCAAAGCAGATTTGCAAAACTGTTGTGAAAATATACCTGAGAAGCCACACCCCTTCTGTGATCTGTAGGCTGTTACCCCTTTAGATTTTGCCTCCTCCCTCTCCCCCTCCTGCCCCTGTCTTCTCCTCCTCCTCCCCTGATACTGCCATCTCCTCACTTAACGCCTCTCTTGCCACGACCCTTGACTGTCTTGCCCCTCTCTCCTCCCACCCCGTTCGACCCCGAAACCCCCATCTGTGGCTCACCCCTACTATCTGCTACCTCCGCTCCTGCACCCGGGCTGCTAAACGCCTCTGGCGCAAATCCCGCTCCCACCCTGATTTCCTCCACTTTAAATTCTCCCTCTCCTTCCTCTCTTCTGCTATCTCCCTGGCAAGGCAACACTACTATGCCTCGCGACTTGAATCCTTCTCTCTTGACCCTCGTCGCCTCTTCTCCATCTTCGACTCCCTTCTCAAGCCCCCCTGCCCCCCTCCTCCCTCTTCCCTCTCTGCTCATGGTCTCGTGTTGTTCTTCACCTGGAAGAATGACAAGATCCGCAAGGACATCGCCTCACACCCATCTCCTCCTGCTGCCCCTTCTTCACCCCTTCCCTCTCCCCCCACTCTCCTATCCTCCTTCCCTCCAGCCTCCCTCGAGGAAATCTCCTCCCTGCTCTCTTCTTCCAACCCCTCCACCTGCCCTCTCGACCCGATCCCCTCCCACCTCCTCACCTCTATTGCTTGCACTGTTGCCCCTCCCCTTCTACATGTCATTAATCCCTCCCTCTCCACTGGCTCCTTCCCCTCTGCCTACAAGCATGCCACTGTCTCTCCCATCCTCAAAAACTTCACCCTCGACCCCTCTGACCCCTCTAGCTACTGATCGGTCTCCCTCCTTCCCTTCACCTCTAAGCTTCTGGAACATGTTGTCTACTCCCGCTGCCTTGAACTCCTCTCTGCCAACTCCTCACAGGACCCTCTCCAGTCCAGCTTCCGCCCCCTTCACTCCACTGAGACTGCCCTTGCCATCAATGATCTTCTTGTGGCTAAATCTAAGCTTCTCTACTCTATTCTTGTCTTCCTTGACCTCTCTGCTGCGTTTGACACTGTTGACCACTCACTCCTACTGGACTCTCTTCGCTCCCTGGGCTTCCGCGACTATGTCCTTGACTGGTTCTTCTCCTACCTCTCTGACCGCTCCTTCAATGTGTCTCTTCCCAATTCCACCTCCTCCTCCGTCCTCCTCTCTGTAGGGGTTCCCCAAGACTTGGTCCTGGGCCCTCTCCTCTTCTCTATCTACACCCTGTCCCTTGGCAAACTCATTCCCTCCCATGGCTTCCAATACCACCTCTACGCTGATGATACTCAACTCTATCTCTCCACCCCCTCTCTTTCCCCTTCTGTCCAAGCTCACCTCATCAACTGTCTCATCTGATATCTCCACCTGAATGTCCCAACGTAAGTGCAAGCTCAAGATCAACATGCCTAACACTGAACTTCTTATCTTTCTCCCTTCCCCTCCTCCCCCTTTTCTATGTCCATCCTCACCATCGATCCTGTTCCCCAGTCCGTAGCTTGGGCTTCGTCTTTGATACTCACCTTTCCTTTAAACCTTACATCGACGCCGTCGCCAAGTCCTGTTGCTTTGCCCTCCATAACATTGCTTGGATTCACCCCTTTCTCTCTGTCTTCTCAGTCAAAACCCTTTTTCACGCCATGGTCATCTCCCACCTTGACTAGTGCAACCTCCTCCTTACTGGCCTCCCCCACTCTCATCTGTCCCCCCTTATTTCCATCCAAAACTCTGCTGCTAGGGTCATCCACTTGGCCAGTTGCTTTGACCACATGCAGCCTCTCCTCTCCTTGCTTCACTGGCTCCCCCTCCCACAACATGTCCTTCACAAACTCCTGGTACTTACCTACAAAACCCTCCACAACCTCCTCCCTGCCTCTCAGCCCCTGTCTCCTTACACACTCCTGCACGCACTCTCCGTTCCTCCTCTGTCACCTTCCTTGCTCTCCCTCGTCTCCCCTGCTCCCCTAACTTCCTTCACATCTTCTCCCTAGCTGCCCTCCATTCCGGGAACTCCCTCCCTGCCCACATCCACCTCACCCTCTTCTTCCATTCCTTCAAATCCCTCCTTAAAACCCACCTCTTCCTCGCTGCCTTCCCCGACACCCACTAGTACTCCCCTCTCAACATTCACTGTCCACCTAACTGCAACCAAGCTAAGCATGTGCACCTGAGACTCCACATACACTTGAATGTTTTTATCCCTTGTCTTTCCATATGTCCCCTATCCATGTCTCCCCCCTCCTAGTCTATTAGATTGTAAGTCATAGGCAGGGACTGTGACTTTCTCATTGCTATGTAAAGTGCCAGGTACACTGCTGGCGCTATAGAAATGCTTGTAATAATAATACTAATAATAATACTAATAATGATACTACTAATACTAATAATAATCTATTCAGTCATCCACTGCTGTGGTGACTGGTGGAAGAAAAAGCGTGTTTTAGAAAAAGGGTGTTTAGAATAAATTTTATTATTATTATTATTATTATTATTTTATTTATTATCAAACATTTATATAGCAGAAGCAATGTACCTGGTGCTTTACAAAGTAATTGAATAGACACGGTCCCTGCCCTAGGGCTTACAATCTGAGAGATGGTGGGAGGGGAAGACAAAGGAATGGGAACAGAGGGAGAGACAAGAAGTGTAACATTCATGAGGATGCGAGGTTCCAGGTGCATGCGTTTGGCTTGGTTACATCAAGAATGATGGCTGGTTGGTCCATGTGGTGAGGATATGAGTACACAGACCTTGGTAACAGATTGTACTGGAAGGAGGGTATCAGCATGAGTTAGGTGAGGGGAGAGAGGAGTTGGGGAGGGCAGAGCAGAAGTGTTAACAGGAGACCCCCTCCCACTCATGACTATTGGGGAGTGGGTACCCCAATATCCACCGTTGCTTAAAGTTTGGGGGGAATGAGCTTAATGACTTAAACCAGGGTCTCCACGTGTTCAAAAGGACCAAGCTGAGGACAGTACATGCTACAGGCAGTTTATGTACCCTCCCCAAAGAGAGAGAGAGAGAGAGAGAGAGAGAGAGAGAGAGAGAGAGAGAGAGAGACAGGTGTCCAAAAACAACAAGTTTATTGTTATATAAAACAGACAAACACAGCCCCGGTCTGGCTGGTGGGATTTAAAAGGGGGAAAACACAAGCGGCTTGTGGGGAGTATGGTAGGAGAAGGAGGGGGGGGTCTGGTGTCAGCTCAGCAATGGGGAGCAAGAGAATGTGAACGAGGGGAAGAAAGGGAGACAGGGCTTTCCCAGTTGACTGGGAAAGTCTGGACCTGTGGTTACCTTTCCTTGCCTGTTGAGACGGGACAGGCGGCCCATGGATCCAGCGAAGTTCAGGGGATGG
Source organism: Sphenodon punctatus (assembly GCA_003113815.1). Lineage (NCBI taxonomy): Eukaryota > Metazoa > Chordata > Lepidosauria > Sphenodontia > Sphenodontidae > Sphenodon > Sphenodon punctatus. The sequence goes on from QEPC01014454.1 coordinate 1,565,930, forward strand.
AGGAAGAAGGGGCAGACCAAAGTCTGGGAGATCGCTCAACTCCAACACGCACAGAGTGACCTGCATATATCTGGGTCCCAAGATTTCGCAAAGGTTGATGGGAAAACCAGGGGCAGTTAAAGGGTGCTGGACAAAGGAGTTTGGGAGGCTATGAAGGGTCATTTGGGGTGTACAATGGGCTAATGAGGGGAGGTTGCTTCCATGACAAAAAGGGCTATACCAGATGCACCAGATACCTTTTACACAGGAGGTAAGGGTAAACAAAAAGTGAAGGGAGGGAAGGAAGGAAGGGCTTAACGACAGGCTTCAGAATACAATGAGTGTGTGTCTGATTTCTCTTGGGGAATATGGTATTTTTCCATGAGCGGTCCCTTTTTGCTTGGAGCTAGGGTGTTTGAACCCGATCCTTATTTTCCATGCCTCCCCTTCCTCTTGCATCCAGTGTGGGGCTTTTCCCCAAGCCTCCTTGCCCTTGGTTACCCCTGTGGGATTTGCCAACCTCCGGGTCCAAGACAGTTGGCTATCACAAGGGGGGGTACATCTGTTCTGGGGGGGACCAGGGGTCCTGGCTAACAATTCCCCCCATTGGGGACCTTTTAATCTTATTAAAATGGTCCCCACAATTATAGGATGGGCCAGTCCTGAACCGCCAACCTAGCCCAATACGTTGGCTCACAACATGTAAAAACACCAGCCGCTGGAAGATCTGTGACCAATGTGGTCTGTTGGAGTCTCTTCTTAGGACACTGCTACCTAGAACCCCAGTTCAGCAAGATCCCCTTCCCCTTCATTATTGCGGGATGGCATGGGGTTGGATCAAAATACAACGAGATGGTGGGGGTGGAGCGTTCTAGGTGACGGAAGGGACAACCAATGAGGGAGAGTGGAAAGGAATAGGAAGAAGAAGGAAAACACAACACAGTACAGACCGGTGTACTTAAAGTGAACATTAAACTACCAAAATATTACACACAATAAAATATGAGGGGAAAATATCTAGGGGAGTAATTAATATACAGGAGGGAAGGATACCTGGGGGAGGGGGGGAATCAATACATAAACATCAATAAACATTTGTGTATATATATATACACACACACACACACACACACACACACACACACACACACACACCTGGGAGCTGCCTGTTACATCTACATTTTGGCTAGTCACCTGGTTTTCCTCCAGGGGGTGGGGGGAGGGTCCGGAGGAATTAGAGATATTGCCACAGGTTAATCTAGTTTTACTTACATGCGAGCCTTGGCCATGGCTTACTAATTTTCTTGAGAGATCCTGCATGCTTATAGTAATGGATCTCTTCTTAATTTTAGGTCCCTTATTCCGAATTTTAATTTACCAACCCCTCAAAACCTCATGGCCATAAAAATCCAATTACCAATCTGTACCTGTAACAAGGAGCTCCTTTCGATGAGACAATTATATCCAGGTGTATCCTATTAGGCATAATAGTCCATAAGCTTCAGATTCTGGAAGGAGCTGAGGCAACTCAAAGAGAGCTTTGGCTAGAAGTCGGAACAACTGCTGTGGCCGGGAGCGCTGGAGCAAAATGCAAAGTTCCTCTGTTCGTGGGCCGATGTTATACAAAAAAGTTCTGGGTGTTGGGGAGCCTTCACAGAAACAAACTCTAGTTCCAAAGTCTGGTGGCCATGCTGGTAGGCTTGCTTCAAGTTTTGGAGTAGAAAGTTCTTTTGGAGCTTCAAGGGGGTCGCTCGTGCTGCACGCCACTGGCTGTCCTGGCTGGGAAGCTGTACATGACAAGTGGGGACTTAGGACTGGCTCCGGTAAACATCCGGGTTCCCAAGCTCCATTCCTGGCACCAAGCTTTGGACTCTTTCCTTCTTTGCATGGGTCTCGTGGATCTTTTCATTGGCTCCTTTCCTGGCACAAGTTCACCAGCTTCACTCTTCCTAACTGCCACTTGCTTCTGGATCTGCCTGATAAAATAAAAAAATCTGGGGGACTTCTCGCCCGGGTGCGAGGGTTAACCAAGGACAAGGAGAGAGACTGCGAACATGGGAGTCCCTCCTCCAGAAAATGGCGTGGGGGGGGAGGGGCGGAAGCCAAAGGGATGGACAATTTTATGAACCTTTTTAATCGTCGTCACTGACATATCCAATAAGGGGGTTGAATTCCCCCATTTCTCAGCGGAGGGGAGCGGATGGAGGTTGGTTTCCTTACAGGACTGGATACCTGTTCCCCGGCCTTCCCTTAATTACAACTCAGCCCGTGATGAACTGTATCATGTGAGGATCTTCTCTCATAACCAGTTCTCATCTAGCGGAGTCATTGTGGTAAAATTTTACAACCACTCTCTCCACAACTCCCCCCGTGGCTTTCCAGGTGGCCACCCCAATGAGGGTTCTGTGTGGCCCTCCAGTCTCGCTATAGCAAAACCTGAAATGAAAGGTTTGCCCGGTGATCATGTTGCTTACCCATGATGCTAATCTCATAGCTGGATTGACTGAGATACTGTTCCGGTTATGTGTCAAGTGGGGGTACATCTGTTCCCTTGGTCTCCTGGGCCTTACCCTCCTATTCATGGCTGCCTTGTGATGAGGCTGAGAGTTCTTCTAATGAGCAGGGGTGGAAGAGCTAGCCAGATCTAGGGGCTGGCTTGCCGGGAGTTCCACAGGTTTACCAGCCCACTCCTTGAGCTGGGAGCTGGGAAAATACTTTCTCCATGGCTTGCCTCTTTTACCTTCTGGGATTTCCACCTGGTAAACCTCTGGACTAACTCTGTTGACTATTCTGGCAGGACCTTCCCATTAGTGTGTTAGGGAATGCTTTGAGGCTGAAAACTTTTGATACATTACCACCTGCCCTTCTTCCCAGACAATGGGCTTTCTGATCCACCCCAGCCTCTTATCGATATCTTGTTCGGCTACTCCTAGCCGTATGGCAGTCTGTCTATGGATTTTTGCTAGTTCACCCACCAACATTTGTATCCATTCCTCAAAGACTGTTTTGTTTTCCCAGGTGCTGGGTAACTCTGTCCCCAGCCACCAGGATTCAAGCATCTGCATACACCTCCCTGTTATCACCTGGAAGAGAGTGAACCCATGTACTGCCCTTGAACCCCTCAAAGCCATCAAGATTATTGGGAGTTTCTCATCCCAGTTTTTGCCAGTGGGACTTATCTGTTTCTTTAAAGCTTCCTTTAAAGTGCGGTTAGTTCTCTTGACTAGCCCGGAGGTAGCGGGGTGTCCAGCTACGTGAAAGCATTGTTTAATTCCCAGGGCTTTGCATAGTTCCTGCATCACATCTCTGACAAAATGGGGTCCCATGTCTGAATCTATGCACCGGGGGATACCCCATCTGGACAGGACAATGTTGAAGAGCATTTTGGCAGTGGTTGAGGCGGTATTGTTTTTACAAGGGAGGGCTTCCGGCCATTTACTGAATGCATCCACTATGACAAGACAGTATTTATTGCCTCTGGCTGTAGTGGGGAGGGGGCCTATGTAGTCTATTTGAATCCTGGCCCAAGGACCCTCAATACGTTGGTGCTGAATTGGAGCTTTAAGAGTCTGGCGATCGGCATTGACCATGGCACATAACAGCCAATTATCACACCATTGGTCTACTGCTGTTTTTATCTGGGGCCACCATCCTGTGTCTTTTATCCTGTTCAAAGTATCCTGCTTACCTCTGTGCCCTTGCTCATGGACAAACTGTATTAGCTCCCCCCATACATTCCCCAGAACGATCCAATATTTATTGCCCCCAGGATTGATCGCCCACCATACCTCATTGTCCTTGGTGATGGTGTATCTCCCTGTGCGCCAAGCCCTCTATTTCCTTATCCCTTTCCTGTAGAGTGCCTAGGTCTAGGGTGGTTACCCCTGATCCTAGCATTCTGGCTCTAGTGGTGACTGGGGCTATGGGTGTTTCATGGGAGGGTAAGTCCTCTGCAAGGCCGGGGGGCTCACTCTGGGTGGTGACTTCTTTTGCTCGCATGTCCGCTTGACTATTCCAAAAAGCCGCCTCCGTAGGCTTCCTAGAATGCCCAGTGACATGTGCAACCCAAGTCCAGCCAGTTCTGTTTTTAACCAGCTCTGCTATTTTAGTCCATTTTTCTGCATGGGCTACTGGTCTCCCGTCGGAAGCAGTCATGTCTCTCCCTAGTCAAATTGGGAGCCAAGCTGTGGCAGCTCACGCCGTACAGACTGAATCCGTATAGCTGGCCAGGGAGATGTCTAGGGGTTCGAACTCAAGGACAGGCAATACAGCCTGGACTTCAGCTGCTTGGGCGGAGTGAGGGCGCGCAGATCGCCTCAACACCAGTCCATCTAGCACCCGAACCGCTGTCCATCCTGTCTTTGGCCGCCCCTGGTCATAGAAGGATGACCCATCAGTGTACCACACCATTAACCCCTTTTCGGTTGCCTCCTCCTGATTTTTACCCTGCTGTACAGGCCATTCTATGTGCTGAGGTTCGGGGACGGGGCAGATGTGCTCTTCCCCTTCTACAAGTAGACCATAGGGAGCGGGGGTTTCTTTCTGTTCCTTACTGAACCCCACTCCCCTGCCTGCCAAGGCGAGAGTCCATTGTGCTATTCTGGGGCTACTAACCTGCCCATCCTGAATCTTGCTGGAGATTATGTATTTCAGGGGTGAATGGGGGGTTTGAACTATTACCTTAACCCCCTCCGCCCCCCAATTATGTACTCCCAACGCCTTAAAGCCCAGACCAAGGTTAGACATGCCTTTTTGTAGGGGAGAAATCTTTGTTCTACCTCATCAAGCAGCCTAGAGGTGCAGGCTACTACACGCTGCCTCCCAATTGCTACTGATTGAGAGTGGCCCCAATGCAAGTCTCTGTTGCTGCCAATTGTATGAAGAAGGAAAGTTTGGGATCAGGGTGAGCCAGTGCTGGGGCTTGTGCCAAATCCTTTTTTAGAGTTGCCAATGCTTCTTGTTGATCAGGGCTCCAATCCCATGCCCTTCCCCTTTTCAGGAGCTTGTACAGAGGTCTGGTCTTGCCCTGTCTGCGAAGAACTCTATAAAGTCCCTAGAAAGGTTCAGGGTGCCCAGTATGGCTCTGAGGGAATGCAGGTCTGTGGGTGCATGTAATTTAGCAATCACTTCCACCCTCTGGGTATCTGGGGACCTTCCCTCTTCTCCCAAACTGATCCCCAAATATTTAACCTCCTTTTTCACAAGCTGTGCTTTGCCTCTATTAACCTTGAACCCAGTCTCTTAAATTATGGCGAGTACTTCCCTAATTACTTCTGCGGTCCGGTTCCTGTCTGGGGAATGCACCAGGATGTCATCTACGTATGATAAGACACACCTCTTTCAAAATGTGGAAGCATCTTAATTAGTACAATCTATTTCCCAAAGTAAGCTGACGTCTAGTTGGAATAATGGCCAAATAGGTCCAGGTTTGTCAAAGGAGCCTTGATGTGACGCACGCTGTATCCCACTTTTAGAGGGACCTACCTGTAAAAGGATAGGGTCATGGAATATAGCTGGTTGGGCAAATAAAATCTTGGACCCCGACTTTATTAATCATTTAAGAACGTATGACATAATTTGCCTTCAGGAACACTGGCTCGAGGATGAGGCACGGTTTGGTTTGGAGGGGTACCAGAGTTGGTTTCTTCCAGCAAGGTGCTCTCACATGAAGGGTCGTCTCGCTGGAGGATTAGGGATTTTTGTTGCCCTCAAATTACACGCAGATATTAGACAAATGGGTGCTTGTATGAATAATGCTCTTTTATTGGATTGTTATATCCCAGGGATGGATCTTCCCTTCCTACTAGTAAATGTTTATTTCCCACCCTTTAGCTCTAGCGGGGACTTATGGCCTCAGTTTAAAAAATCTATGGCTCTAAAAAAAGAGGAATGTAGAAATCCAGATTTATTAATACTAGGTGATTTCAATGCCAGATTGGGTCCCTCAAATTCGATTTTATGGAAGGATCTGAAACAAGCTAACCTTACATCGGAGGAGGACTGGAATGAATACTGGATCTCCAGGGACCAGAAAGTTAATAAGGAGGGGAAATTATTTTTTGAATTCATTTTAGAAAATGAATTATATATTTTGAATGGAAATTTTCAGGGTGACATCCCAGGAGAAATAACTTTTCCTTTCCCAAATGGAGCACTATAGATTTTGCTCTGGTCTCTCCACCTTTATTGAAGTCTATCGAAACCTTTGTGGTTGGAGATAGAGTGGAGAGTGACCATTTTCCCATTTGTGTGATGTTGAATAAAATCATAATTCCCTCTTCTGATGTAATAGGGTCCTCAACGGATTTGGCCTCTGGGGTGGGAATTGTTCAATGGCATTGGTCTAAAACCCTTGCAGAAGAAGTATTTGATATGTTGACCTCACCATGTGCTAAGAGCCTGCAGGCTATTCTTGAAATGTCTATAGATTGGGATACCACGGTCCTTGCCTTAGAAGATCTCCTCACATTATTTAAACCAATCCTCTCAAAGAGACCTGTATTAAGGGGTGAGGGGAGGATGGTGAGTGGCTGGTGGGATGCAGAGTGTATAAAATATTGTGCTGATTTGCGCAGGAGTTCACGAACTCTTAAGGCAAATTATTGTAGAATGACTTTGGATCAGTATAGGGCAAAATACCATACTTATAAATCCCTGTTAAGAGAGAAAAAAAAGGGCTTTCCAAACTGAAAAAATGGAATCTGATGCTCTCAGCTCTAAAAACGCATGATGAGAGATCATTTTGGAAATTATTAAATGGTCCTTTGGTTGGTTCCCGATTACAGATAGCTCCGAAAATAAATAGTGATAAATGGGAACAACATTTTGGTGAAATCTTTAGTTCCTCTGTGCCCCTGGAAACCTCCATTGATGCTGGAACTTCCAATCTCCCAGAGTGGCCCCCGGTTAATGAGATGGAGGTGTTAGAGGCCATACAAATGTTGAAAATGGGCAAGGCACCAGGGGATGACTTTATTCCTCCAGAGTTATTTAAAGCCATGCCAGGATGGTGGCTTAAGGCGTTGGCTAATCTTTTTACAATAATTAATAGTGCTGGTTCAGTTCCGCAATCTTGGAAGTTGGCAGTGACAGTACCAATCTTTAAGAAGGGGAATAGAGCGGATACAAAAAATTATCGCCCCATTAGTTTGCTCCCCATAATTTCTAAATTATATTCAAGGATTCTGTTAAACAAATTGCAGCACTGGATTCATCTAAACCAAATTATTGCTCCAGAACAAATAGGTTTTCTACCCAATAAATGCACAGTGGATCATTGTTTCTTGTTAGCCCACCTTGTTGAAAAATATAAAGTAAAAGGCGTGGGCATTTATACAGTTTTTGTGGACTTCTCGTCCGCATTTGACCTGATCAACAGAGAAAAACTGTGGGAAAAACTGAGAGGGTTAAATATAGACCGTAGACTTCTGAAGCTAATTAGATCGTTGTATTCGGATACAGGTATGAGGGTTCGCCTTGATAATTGGGAACACCTCTCAAATAAGATCCGTGTGGTGAGAGGTGTCAGGCAAGGGTGCCTTTTGGCACCCTTGCTCTTTAATCCTTACGTTAATGACCTTATCCTAAAGTTGCAGGATGTTGGGGAGTATATGGCTCCCAAACTTGGACAAAGAAGAATTTCTTTAATAATGTATGTGGACAACACAGTACTTTTGTCCACTTCAGGGTTGGGCCTGAGACGTCTGCTGGGGGACTTTTCAAAAGAATGTAATCAGCAAAATTTAAAAATTAACTGTAAGAAAACAAAAGTTCTCGTATTTAAACAGAAGTATAAACAGGAATTTTGGCATATTGATTCAATACCATTATTATTATTATTATTATTATTATTATTATTAACAAACATTTATATAGCACCAGCAGTGTACCTGGCACTTTACAAAGTAATAAAATAGACATGGTCCCTGCCCCTAGGGCTTACAATCTGAGAGACAGGAGCTGGGGGAGAGACTTAGGAAGGGGAACAGAGGGAGAGACAAGGGGTCTAACATTCATGAAGATGCGAGGTCTCAAGTGCACGTACTTGGCTTGGTTACGATGAGAATGACAGCAGGCAGGTCCATGTTGCAAGGATAAGGGTAAACCGATCGTAGGTATAGGAATAGTGGCTCAGCAGGATAAAGAGTCAGACAGAGCAGAGCGAAAGAGGTGAGTTTTAAGGAGAGATTTGAAGGTATGAAGGGAGGGGGCAAGGCGGATGTGGACAGGGAGGGAGTTCCAGGCATGGGGGGCAGCAAGTGAGAAGGGACGAAGGCGCTTAGGGGAGCAGGGAAGGCGTGGAAGGGTGAGAGAAGGGACAGAGGAGGAGCGAAGTGCACGGGCTGGAGTATGGAGGGCGATAAGTGCAGAGAGGTAGGGGGGAGCGAGGTTGTGAAGAGCTTTATAGGTGAAGACTAGGAGCTTGTGCAGGATTCGTTCAGGAAGGGGAAACCAGTGAAGCGAAGAACCATTAGAACAGGTTAAAATCTTTAGCTATTTAGGGGTGGTATTTTTGCATAATGGATCAATCACTGAAAAAAAGTATAGTTGGAACGGTGGAAGCAATTAGCAAATTTTTTGCTATAAAAGGGGGACAAAGATTTGTGCCAGCACTAAAGGTTTTTGAGGCAAAGATAATTGCCAAGATAAGGTATGGGGCTCTGTTATGGGGTTATTCCCCCATTGTATTAAGAATTCTGGAACCAATTTTCCATAACTTCCTGAGATGATTGGTTCAGGTTTCAAACTCAATACCTACCGGCAGTTCTATTAAGACTGGAGTTAGGGGTTTATTCTCTAAAATCATACCTTTCGGAGACAGTCTTGGTGAACATGCTAAAAATTAGTCATGCGGTGAATGATGATTTCATGAAAATTTGTTTAAAGGAAAAACTGGATTACGTCCCCCCCGCCGCCCCCCCCAGGGTCTCTTTGGTGGGGAAAGATTAAGAGCATTTTTGAAGATCTTGGATTACCTTACTATTTTTTGAAAGGTTTTCCTTTCAAAGTGGCCAAAACCCTGGTAAAAACTAGGATAAGAGACATAGACGGGCAAACCTCTAGGGCATTAGTACCTTTAATATGGTCTTCCCCTTGGTATCAATATCTGGTTCCCGGAAGGGAGGGGGCAAATTATATAAAAGATAATCTACCCTTCCAGCATAAACGGGCATTTCTATCTCTTCGCTTACAGTTTATGCCTTCAGCAGTACTGGAGGGGAGGTTTCGGGGTGTCCCATATATGGACAGAATTTGTCCCTGTTGATTTTCTGGTGTGGAGGACCTGGCCAATTATCTTTTTGTATGCCCTCTGTACTCCCAATTGCTTTGTAGGCTCTGGAGTTGGGTGAAAATCCCCCCAAATTTATCCGAGGGGCAAAAAATTAAGTTTCTGTTGGCTGATAGAAACCACCAGCTTACAAACACTATGGCATGCTTTGCTCATTTAATGGAATTGACCAGAAAAAGGAAATTGGCTTTGTTAGAAAAATGTATTGCAGATTAGAACGATACCCTGTCCTGCTCTCCCTTTTTCACAGAATGAGTGTTGTAATGTATAGGGATGAATAACAATTCATTGTCGAATGTAAATTCCATGAAGGATTGTATTTACCATTTAGTTTAATTAATTAATTAATTAATTGTATGTTTTATTGTGGATTTGTATACTTTGCGAGAAATTATTGTCATGGCTTAAGGCCAGCACAATAAAGTTTGATACACACCCTCTTGATTCCGGCTTCAATTTATCCCACATTTTTGACACCACTGAGTGGCAAATGCTGGGGGATGAATGGAAACCTTGGGGAGTTCTGGTAAAACTGTACTGTTGATTCCTGTATGTAAATGCAAACTTGTACCAACAGGCTGGATGGAGAGGGATCGCAAAGAAAGCGTTTGCCAAATCAATGACAGAGTACCAGCTGGACCCCACGAATATCGCTGCTACTATCTCGTTATACTTAGCTACCACTGGAGTAAAAGGAGGAGTATTTAAAGCCCGATAGTCTACAGTCATCCGGTAAGTTGCCCCATCTGCTTTAATAACTGGCCAGATGGGGGAGTTACAGACAGACTGCATCTTTACAATGACTCCTTGCCCAAACAGGCTATCTATTGTGGTTTGAATTCCCTCTTAAGCCTCTGCTGGATACTTGTATTGCCTTTGCAGGGAGGGGGGAGATCTTTCCCCTCGATGAGCACCTCCTCCTCTACCTTCCCATACTCTGCCTTGTCCTTAATCCATACCTCAGTAAATTCCTGGGTCCATGGATCATTGGTCAAGGGGAGAACGGGAAGAGGTGCCTTAAGGGCTGCGCAGCAGTGTATGGCGGAAACCTCGGAAAGACCCCCTGGGACTTGGCACAATACCCGTTAGCTAGGTCTACTGTTAGCTGGGACTCCTTCAAAAATGGAGCCCCAATTATCACCTTTTCTTTTCCTTTATGGACACAACTTTCAATTGTTCCCTTCAGTTTGCCAAATTCAAAAGGAACCTTTTTCCATACCGGGCCTTCCTGAGTTTCCCCACCATAACCGCGAATGACCACGATTTTACCAGAGGGTTCCCCTGCGTTGACCCAGTCTGGGTCCAAGATGTTGATGGAGACCCCCGTGTCTACCAAGAGCTGGTGCAGAGATCCCGGATTCCCAATGCTGGCCTTTACATTGGGTTTCCCCCATCTATCTGGGTGTAGTTTTGCAACTACCTCAGGGGGACTCTTGGGAATCGGGCAGCCCTAGCAAATAGTATGGACCTCTTGAAACACTTGCTCCTGCTCTGGGGCCCTATTTCTATTGTCTGGGTCCTCAGACCCCATGGCCACTATGGGCTGGGAGGGAGCTTGACTAAACCCCTGCCCTCGCTGTTTCCTTAACTCAGCTGCGGTGCTTATTAAGACCTGCAGGGGCTGGAGATGGAACTGCCCCATATCTACCCCATATGATTTTAACTCTCCCCATACATATGCCCGGAAGGCGTTCCTGGGCTTCCGGTTGGGGTTGGTTCTGGGGGGAAATTGCTACTATAATTTCCCTGGGTCCCTTTCTGTGGGTAGGGGTTGGGTGGAAGGCTCATGGTGGGAGCAGGGGGGGCTGAGGAGTGGGGGCCATTATTTGTGAGAGTGACCGCCTGGACCGGTTCGAGCGGCTGTTTGCGAGTGGTCTGCTTAGTTCCCCTCCTCCTTCCTCATCAGATTTACTACTTGACTGATGCCTAGCAATAGCTTGTCCCAGGTTATCTGGGATAAGTCTATTCTTCCCATTGCCATTTGGATTGGCGTGGCAAGTCCGGAATATACCGCCTTGACAAATTCCCGGTTGTCATATTGCATGACCTGCCTCCCATCTCTCTGGACTGGAGTTACCACCTCTGCTAAAGCCCCCAACAGTTTCTTTCAGACTAAGTATGCCTTGGGTTGTTCTCCTGGAACCTTGGGTTGTTCTCCTGGAACCTGAGTCTCCAGAAGAAACAGTCTTTGCGGCTCTGCCCTGGGAGCAGGACCTGTAGTACCATCTTCATCCACTCGCCAAATGTGGCATTGCGGGGGTCGATCATACTCAGCCCTGCCTCCAGGACAGGCATATCTGTGTGGGACGTGGTAGCCCAGGTCAACTGGGTTAGATCCACCCCATCCACTGTGGGGTATATCTGCCATGCTCTAGCCATCCAGGAAATCATGGTCTCTGAGTTCAATGGACCCAGCTGCTCAGCAACTGCTTTCGCCTGCGAAGGGGTCCATCGAATAATTTTCCAGACCTCCTCATGGGTAGTCCTTCCTCCTGTCCCCGTACGATCCACATCCCAGCTTACAATCAGGGCCACTGTCTCCGAGGCTGGCCATGCGGGATTATATGGGGCTTCAGGAATAACATCGCTAGGCAGACTGTGCTCTTTCTTAGGGACCAGCAGTGACCCCCACCCCAAGAAGATCTTGGACTCTCATGGTGGCCACTAAGCCTTATGTAAGTCGAGTTCTCCCTTTACCTTCTCCAGTGCTGCCTCACAAGCTTCATGGCTCGTCGCGACTTTTGCAGTCTGGGTTTTCTCTGCCAGGAAGTGAGCTGCTATCTGGGCTTGCCCTAGTTGTTCCCCCATTCCCTCATACGCCCTCTCTGCCTGTTCTGCCCTAGCCAATATCCCACTGGATTCTTTCTGCACTTTCCTCAGAAATGAGGTTAAATTCCACTTCTCGGCTACCAGCTCGCCCCTAATTCTTTTCCAGTTATGTACATTTGGCTTCCAACTTCTCTACCTTTTTTCCTTCTGCTTCGTATTTCTGCCTAGTTTCTCTCAACAAATCCTGCAAATCCCCCCAAGCATGCCACAATGCCCATGTGGCACACACATCCCTTTTACTTCCTTTGGGCTTAAACTTCTGGCAATATCCATCATATGCCTTGCTAACTGATGTCACCAGGTCCTGGGTCTTAAAGCAGCCTAGCTTCCATGGGTACTCCCCCTTCTCTGTTGCCCATTTCTCTAAGTTAGCTATCCCTGGCTTCTCGTGAAGCATCTCATCTACTTCCCATGAGTTGCTTGCTTCCCCTGAGCCCAGACTAATGCCTCCCCCTTGTGCAACCTCCACATTCCAATAGTACGCCCCGCGGGCGGCTGACACAGTCCCACCCCAACATAGTTTTATCAGTCGGGGGACCCCTACCAGGATCCCCAGACATAAGGCTATTCAGGCAACCCCCATACCAATAGTTTCCAATGACCCCCCACCCAAAATTATGGGTGAGAGACCCCAATACTCCCAGGACTGGCTACATGCCTCCTGAGACCACCATGCATCCAACATCTTCACAAAACCTTAAGGCTCCCACACTCACGCTAGTGGGACCACAAGTTTAAAGTTCAAAACTGCTCCACATTTGTCACTTTACAAGTTCAAGCTTTCATAGATTGCCTCACACTTGCCACTGCAAGTTCAGGACTTTTCAAAACTGCTCCACGCTTGTCACTACAAGTTTGAGCGTTCAAAGTTCAAAATCGCTCCACACTTGCCACTGCAAGTTCGAGCTTTCATAAATTGCCTCACACTTGCCACTGCAAATTCAAGACCTTTCAAAACCACTTCACACTTGTCACTACAAGTTCGAGCGTTCAAAGTTCAAAACCACTCCACGCTTGCCACCGCAAGTTTGAGCTTTCATAAATTGCCTCACACTTGCCACTGCAAGTTCTGGACTTTTCAATCACAACACACAACCCCAGACATTTCTTCCCCAACAACCCAGACCCTGAATCCTTAAATCCACAGGTCCAGGAGGAGAGAAAGGAAACAGTTACAGTTAAAGGAATGGAAGTTTGGGGGTTTTGGCTGGCTGTAGCTACGTATGCCTCTGTGGACAATCCTGCGTGGATTACCACATGCTAGCTCACATTTTCCACCAATCTGTTAACAGGAGACACCCTCCCACTCATGACTATTGGGGGGTGGGTACCCCAATATCCACCGTTCCTTAAACTTCGGGGGGGATGAGCTTAATGACTTAAACCAGGGTCTCCATGTGTTCAAAAGAACCAAGATGAGGACAGTACATGCTACAGGCAGTTTATGTACCCTCCCCAAATAGAAAGAGAGAGAGAGAGAGGTGTCCAAAAACACAAGTTTATTGTTATATAAAACAGAGAAACACAGCCCCGGTCCAGCTGGCGGGATTTAAAAGGGGGAAAACACAAGCGGCTTGCAAAGAGTATGGTAGGAGAAGGAGGGGGGGGTCTGGTGTTGGCTCAGCGATGGGGAGTGAGAGAACGCGAATGAGGGAGAGAGAGAGAGGGCTAGGAAAGTCTGGACCTGTGGTTACCTTTCCTTGCCTGTTGAGATGGGGCAGGTGGCCCACGGATCCAGCGGAGTTCGGGGGATGGAGGAAGAAGAAGGGACAGACCAAAGTCTGGGAGATCTCTCAACTCAGACACGCACAGAGTGACCTGCACGTATCTGGGTCCCAAGGTTTCTCAAAGGTTGATGGGAAAACCAGGGGCAGTTAAAGGGTGATGGACAAAGGAGTTTGGGAGGCTACGAAGGGTTGTTTGGGGTGTACAATGGGCTAATGAGGGGAGGTTGCTTCCATGACAAAAAGGGCTATACCAGATGCACCAGATACCTTTTACACAGGAGATAAGGGTAAACAAAAAGTGAAGGGAGGGAAGGAAGGGTTTAATGACAGGCTTCAGGATACAATGAATGTGTGTCTGGTTCCTCTTGGGGAATACGGAGATAGGATGTTGCTGCACTGAGTCATGGCTAACAGTCCTTTCTTACAACAGGGTGAGTCTCTCTCCTTAACGACTCCATTCTTTATTCAGAGAGCTCTCCCTTCTAGTCTTTTTCTCAACCTTAGGCTGGTATTTTTCCATGAGCAGTCCCTTTTTGCTAGGAGCTAGGGTGTTTGGGCCTGATCCTTATTTTCCATGCCCCCTCTTCCTCTTGCATCCAGTGTGGGGCTTTTCCCCAAGCCTCCTTACCCTTGGTTACCCCTATGGGCTTTGCCGCCCCTGGGGTCCAAGACAGTTGGTTATCACAAGGGGGGTATATCCATTCTGGGGGGGGGACCAGGGGTCCTGGCTAACAGAAGAGGTGGGTCTTGAGGAGGGATTTGAAGCTACGAAGGGTGGGGGAGAGGCAGATGTGGGCAGGGAGGGTGTTCCAGGTATGGGGGGCAGCTAGGGAGAATTGATGAAGGTGGTAAGTGGAGCACTGGAGGAGAGGGAAGGAAAGAGAGGGGACAGAAGAGGAGCAGAATTCATGGACTGGAGTATGGAGGGAAATTAACACAGAGAGGTAGGGGGAGCAAGGTTGTGAAGAGATTTATAGGTGAAGACTAAGAGCCTGTGCAGGATTCGTTCAGGAAGGGGAAGCCAGTGAAGAGAGGAGAGTAGGGGTTGCATGTGGTCAAAGTGACTGGCGAAGGTGGATGACACTGGCAGCAGAGTTTTGGACAGAGATAAGGGGAGAAAGGTGACAGTGGGGGAGGCCAGTGAGAAGGAGGTTACAGTAATTGAGGTGAGAGATGACCAGGGCATGAACAAGGGTTTGGGCAGAGGGGACAGAAAGAAAAGGGCAAATCTTAGCAATGTTATGGAGGGAGAAGTGACAGGATTTGGCAACAGAGTCGATGTAGGGTTTAAAAAAAAGGGATGAGTCAAAGATTAAGCCTAAGCTACAGGCTTGGGGACAGGAAGGACGGTGACCCCATTGATGAGGATCGACAGGGAAGAGGGAGAGGAAGTATGAGGGGGCAAGATAAGAAGTTCAGTTTTAGCCATGTTAAGTTTGAGTTGCCGTTGAGACATCCAGGTGGAAATGTCAGAGAGATAGCTGGTGACGTGAGCTTGAATAGATGGAGAAAGAGAGGGAGTAGAGAGATAGAGTTGAGTGTCATCAGCGTAGAGGTGATATTGGAAGCCATGGGACTCGGGAGGCAATGAGTTTACCTAGGGACAGGGTATAGATAGAGAAGAGGGAGAGGGCCAAAGACAGAGCCTTGGGGAACACCAACTGAGAGTGGAAGGGAGAAGGAAGTGGAGTTGGCAAGAGACACATTGAAGGAGCTGTCAGATAGATAGGAGGAGAACCAGTCGAGAATGGAGCCACAGAAGCCAAGGGAGTGAAGTGAATCCAGCAAGACTGAGTGGTCAACAGTATTGAAGGCAGCAGAGAGGTCAAGGAGGACAAGAATGGAATAGAGGCGGTTAGATTTAGCCACAAGAAGATCGTTGGTGATCTTAGCGAGAACAGTTTCAGTAGAATGAAGGGGACAAATACCATGGACGAGTCAAATACCATGCACAAATAGGTAACACTGAAAAGCATCTCTACTATACATCAACGCTGTCTCCTTGCATTTGGTCTCTGGTGGATGAAGAACGTATCTGCTAGCTGGTTTGGGTTGAGAGCAGGACACTGGTTTTCAAAGCTTCCCATTACCAGACAGGTATATATCTGTCCTGCATTTTCTCAGTCCATAGTTCTCCCTTTGTACGTGCCTGAGATAGGTCCCTGAGCAGCCGGAAAGCTTGCATTCATTCACGTTGTGTTGGTGACAGAATATTGGTTTGCTCTTCTGCTTCACAGTTGTTCTACTTTTTGCAGTCCTTCCTTGTCCTTTCTGAACGACTGCGCAGATGTGTGCTCAAAAAAAACCCAACAACCCAGTGGTAGCTGCGAGAGCCTATATATTGCGGGCAGATCTTGGAGCATCTTCCGGCATCTCTGACCCATTCTCTAGGGATGGGCGAACGCGGTTCGGAAGTTTGGATTTCGACCCAAACTTGGCCTGTTCGGATGACCGAACACGAACACGAACACGAACACGAACACAAACACGAACTGACAGAACCGAACTAGATTCTGGACATCGAAATGACCAAACAGTTCGATCAGTTTGGATCGCGTTTGGGTGGAAAAAATGTGTCACTGGAAGGCCAAACATGACAGTGAGGGCAGTCAGATGAGGAGCAGATTTCCAGGCACCAGGGGTGGAGAGGCTTGGAGTAGCAGCCAGCCTGCCCAATCACCATCCCTTTTCGCCTCAGACCACTGGCTTCGCAGTCTGCGATTGGCCACGAGCTAGGCTCCACGGAGCCAATGGGGCTTGCAGTGAGGCGGGTGCAGCAAGAAACAAAACTGATTGCCTCCCCCCCTTCCCAACAACTTCTGAGCTAGTCACTGTTCCTGAACAGCAGGTGTTTCAGAAGGATCCCTCTCTCCCAGCAGTTTTTGTTCCTTCCTTTTCCTAATCCGTTGCCATCCTCCTCATATTTCACACATCCGACCCATTTACCTCCATATTATCATTTATTTAGATTATATTAGATAGATTTAGGTGTTATTTTTTGTTTTTCCCCCTCCCTGTGTTTCCTGCGTTCAATCTTCCTCCCTCCCTCCCCCCTCCATTGAATCCTTTCCCTCTCCCTCTTATTCCATCCCCGATTCCCTTCCCCTGTTCAAAGTTTTGGATTGATATAGAGTAGGATTATTATTAGATTGACTTTCATTTCAGTTGTAACCCTCCCTGTGTTCTTTGTGTTTCCACCTATGTAATATTGTATATATAGATAGATAGTTTTAGATAGTTACTAGACAGATATACATAATAATTAGCTTAGTTATAGAGATAGATAGAGATACAATGTGTTTGTAGGACAAGGCCTTTGTAGTTAATTATTAGGATATTCCATTTAGTTCAATAGATTTTAGAATAGTTAATAGCAGTTAGATTTAGTGTAGAGATATAGATATATAAAACAAACAAACAGCCACTCCGGCCCAAGGACCCACCATCAGGGTTCTGGGGCCTATGTTACAGGCAGGGAGGGCTATGACCAATATGTATCTAGTAGCTGCCACTCTAGCTCCAGGACCCACCATCATGGGTCCGGCCATCATTCCTCGCAGAGAGGCAATGTCAATCCACCTCATCAAGAAACAGTTACTCCAGTCCCAGGACCCGCCATCAGGGTTCTGGGGCCAGGTCACAGGCAAGGAGGGCTGGGGCCAATATCTAGAACTGCCCTTCTAGCCCCAGGACCCACCATCATGGGCCGGACCATCATTCCTTGCACAGAGGCGATGTGATTGCACCGCATCAAGAACAGCCACTCCAGCCCCAGGACCCACCATCAGGGTTCTGGGGCCAAGTTGCAGGCAGGGAGGACTCTGGCCTATATGTATCTAGAAGCTGCCACTCTAGCCTCAGGACCCACCGTCATGGGTCTGGGCCCATCATTCCTCACACAGAGGTGATGTCATTCTACCACATCAAGAAACAGCCACTCCAGCCCCATAACCCACCATCAGGGTTCTGGGGACTATGTTACTGGCAGGGAGGGCTGTGGCCAATATCTAGAATCTGCCACTCTAGTCCCAGGAACTACTGTCATGGGTCGGGCCATCATTCCTCTCACAGAGGCAATGTCATTCCACTGCATCAAGAAATAGCCACTCCAGGTCCAGGACCCACCATCATCGTTCTGGGGCCACGTTATAGACAGGAAGGGCAGTCCCAATATCCAGAAGCTGCCAATCTAGCCCCAGGACCCACTTTCATGGGTCTGGAGCCATCATTCCTTGCACAGATAGTCTTTTTCCAAAAGCCCAAACCGAACACGACTGAACTGAATGGCTGAACCCGAATGCAGCAACCAAACCGAATGGGTGAACCGAACGGGCGAACTTAACCAGACCGAACCGAATCTCTGAACCCGAACTGTGATCTGTTCGCCCATCCCTATTATGCTCCTCCTCCTCCCCTCACATAAGTTGCTATGATGAGGAGAGTGGGGTTTTATTTTGATGAGAAGCATGTGTCAGAATTTTTTGTTGTTGTCTCATCTAAACTAATCAGGCGGAAATAAGGGCCTTTCTATCTTTCCATTAATCTCCAATAATTTTACCACAAATGGCTTATTTAACTAGTGAGTTTATGTTCCAGGTTTGCTCAGCTGCAGGAAATAAGAGTGGGTGGGAGGGACGAGGGGTTTGGAATGACTGAAAGTGACATCTGTCTGTTAGCAGTAATTAAGCTGAAATGCGCAAAGTTTGGAGCTCTAACTGCTCCTGTTAAACTGTTGATGGGCAGTAAAATCTCTGATTAAATTTTAAGCAGAGGGAAATGGGCCAGCCTCCCGATACCAAGAAGCTAATGGAGTGGAGTGTGTGCAATTATGTGTGCGACGTGACTGTGCTACAAGGGAGGCAATTGGGCTTGGCACCAACTGTTCCAGCCGGCATGCACCACAAACAGCTAGCTGGTGCTAATTCACTGCCTCTTGCCTGCAGGCTGTAGATTTTTGGAATTTGTGCCATGCTGACCTCCAACCCCAGAAAATATCTGCCAGTTACAGCAGAGTGAGAACATGTGGCTCGGATTTACGGTTGGCTCATGAAGAGCCAAATATTAACTCATGAGTGTAGTCCCTCTCGTGATTCCTCTGCGCATGCAGAGTGTTGTCTCTGAGCATTTTCACACAAGACACTCTCCACTCACTACCTACTCACCCACTATATATGTTTCAGGGCTGCAGGTCCTTATGGGTGCCGTGTAACATGTATAGTGGGTGGGCAGTGGGTGGAGATTGTCTTGTGTGAAAATGCCTTCTGTATATGAAATACATGAGAGACCAAGTCACAGAATCTACTTTCTGCTTCATTGGTTATTTCGGTGATTTCCTACTCTGGAAAAATCACTTATCCTCTTTCCACCTCAGTCAGTTCACCACAAGAAAATGTGGGACAATAATACCTACCTCCCTCCCTCAAGGGGGTTTGAGGAGTCTTAACTGATGCAGCATATGACATCTCTAGTGAAAGGTAGTAGAGGAATGCAGTGACTTCATTATTATATTAGTAATTAGGGCTGTTAATTACCATTAGCTAACTTAGCTTGGTTCCTTTAAACACAGTGAAAGCTTCTGGCTGTCTCAGACGTCTCCTTTGCTTAACCATTGGCAGGGCCTCTGCTAAAGTTGAACTGGAAGCATTGTTCCCTGGCTTGCGCAGTGTCATAGTGTTCTATGAATAATGAACGAGAGAATGAATTACTACTTTACAGTACCACAGACAGGGTAATCCTTTGTCAAATCTCTGCACACACTGTCTTCCCTCTTGTTTCAATTACTCAGGATGTGACGGCACTTTCTTTTCCACAGTCTTTCAGGCAACTACTGATGCATATTTAGGACAGAGGTAGGCACAATACGTTCCACACAGGCCTTCAGAGCCTGTCACCAGGGAATGAGGCTGACAGAAGGTGACAGCAATGACTACTGCTCTCAACTTACTTTCTTTGACACCATCTTTTTCTTAAAACAAAAACAACAAGAAGGGGGGGGGATAGCTCCTGTTTCAGATTTTGAATGTTTCTTTGAAGTAAGGCATCCCCCACCACCCTAGATATTCACACCCTACTGCTTTCTCAGACAGCTCTTTGTAGTGAGAATGACTTCTATTTGTAGAGTGTCGTTCATCCCCACAGCTTCCAGAGTGCATTATTGAATCTCTCTAGGATATGCAGCCACCTCTGGGGTGAAACATGATAACGCTTTTAACAGCAGACAGCATCACTTCAAGGGAATTTAGGGTAAAATGCTCAGATGAAACTACAGGGAGAATTTTGGTTTGCACAATGCATTTATCCAAAAATGCATCTATAGTTAGGACACTTGGATTATACTGAAAAGAATGTCTTTGGTTGCATTTATCTATCATTAAAGTTAATGGAAGTTTTGCCATTCATCTTGGTGGATGGTACATTGCACACACTGATGCTTACAAGTGAGCAAGACTTTCATTTTTTGTCCCTTCATAAAGACAGCAGCATCCACTAACATTATGGCGGTAAATCACCACTGACATAGACTTCAATCCTGAAACTACTTACGAGGCCGTAAGTCCCATTGACTTACCATTGCCCTTAATGAGTTGAATAAGTCGAGCTGATAAGTAATTCATGGAAATTCAGTATATTAGGTACTGATATACTGGGCAAGGTCAAGCACAGCATTTCCGATGGGTATACCTGTTTTTGAAAACACTTATTTCAGGGCTACTAGCTCAAAATTAAAATCACCAAGGAGATGCCAGCCTCTCAGGGAGGTTAAGGAATCTCCATCAATGGGTACTTTCAAAAACCAGCTGGACAAGCCTTTGTGATGCTAGATAGATATATTATTGGGCATTCTGATTCCTAACTTGGAACGGGGGGCTGGATTTGTTGGCCTTTGAGGTCCCTTAAAACCCTACAATGTTATTATTTTGTAATTTCTTACTAACATTACTGTCTCATCAACCACAATACTCAATAAATCCATGCTACAGTTTCAAAGCCAACTCCTAGCACATTACAGCATGATTGCAAACCAATTTATGAATCATGCAACTCCTGTTGGTGGTCAGATGAACATTTTACCCAAATACATTGTTTTAATGAGAGGGCTAGATGTACCATTGCTTTCAGATCCATCTTTTTAAAAACAATCTTCCTACCCCCACCCCCACCCCTTTAAGCCTTTAGATGGCCATCTGAAGCAAATATATTTATATTTATTTATTTTATTTATTTTATAAATGTCTACCCCGCCCCTCCTGCCATGCAGCTCGGGGCGGCTTCCAGACATTAAAATACAATAAAATATATTTAAAAATTATCATAAATATTATAAAAATATTAAAACAGGACTAAAATACAGTCTAAAACCAAAAATAGGTGGGGGAACTAAAACTCCCCACCCTACTCACCCTCCCTCCCAAAGGCCTGGGCGAACAGCCAGGTCTTACAATTTCGCCGGAATGTTAACAGGCTAGGGGCCAGGCGAGCTTCCTCCGGAAGGGAGTTCCATAGCCGTGGCCCCACTACCGAGAATGCCCTCTCCATCGTGGCCCCCCGCTTAACACGGGGGACCTCCAGGAAGGCACCCCCGGCAGACCACAGGAGCCGCTCTGGGGCGCGAAGGGCGAGGCGGTCCCTAAGGTATGAGGGGCCGAGACCGTGTAGGGCTTTATAGATCATCACCAACACCTTGAACTTGGCTCGGCACGCTATCGGCAGCCAGTGCAGAGCTCGGAGCACAGGTGTAATATGCTCCCGACGGCCCGTCCCCGTAAGAAGACGAGCCGCCGCATTCTGCACCAGCTGCAGCCTCCGAGCCAAGAACAAGGGAAGCCCCACGTAGAGCGCGTTGCAGTAGTCGAGCCTCGAGGTGACAAAGGCATGGATGAGGGAGGCCAGGTCCGGGCCAGAGACATACGGACGCAGCCTACGTACAAGATAAAGCTGGCGGAAGGCAGCCTTAGCGACTGCCTCCACCTGCCGCTCCAGACGCAGGTCTGCGTCCAATACTACCCCCAGACTCCGAACCTGCTGAGCTACAGGAGGGCGAACCCCCCCAACTAGGGGGGCCACCACCCCCTTCGCCCTCCCCACCACCATCACCTCCGTCTTATCTGGGTTGAGCTTCAGTCTGCTCAGCCGCATCCAATCCGCCACGGCCTCCAAACATTGGGATAGCAACGAGATAGCAGGGTCTGGGTCAGTAGAAAAGGAGAGGTACAGCTGAGTATCATCAGCATACTGGTGACAACGCACCCCGAACCCTCTCACGACCTCCCCCAAGGGCTGCATATAGATATTAAACAACAACGGAGACAAGATCGATCCCTGCGGAACGCCACACGGTAAAGCGCGGGGGCACGATGTTTCCTCCCCCAGCACCACCCGTTGGCTCCTCCCCGAGAGGAATGAGCGGAACCATTCAAGAACAGTCCCGCCCAGACCCCCCAGGTCACGCAGCCGTCTCAACAGCAGCCCATGGTCCACGGTGTCAAAAGCGGCCGAGAGATCTAGCAGGATGAGAAATGTCGAACATCCTGCGTCCATCTCCCGGCGGAGGTCGTCTACCAAGGCCACCAACGCCGTCTCGGTGCCATAGCCGGGGCGGAACCCAGATTGAAAAGGGTCTAGGAAGCCGATACTATCCAGATGCACCTGGAGCTGGAGCGCCACTGCCCGCTCAATAACCTTCCCTAAAAAGGGAAGGTTAGAGACAGGTCGGTAGCTGGCGAGCGCATCCACGTCCAAAGATGGTTTTTTCAACAGGGGGCGCACCACAGCCTTTTTAAGGCAGGGCGGCAGCCTCCCCTGCCGAAAGGACGCGTTCACTACCCTCACCAGCACCGTCCCCAACGTCTCCCTGGAAGCTTTTACCAACCAGGATCAAGTTCACAACACGTGGCCCTCACAGACACCAGGACACCCACCGCATCGGCCGGCGTCACTTCCTGAAACTCTCCCCACGAAGCTGGACCAGACGGGACCTCCATCCCCCCGAGCTCTTCCCCTACTGCCAGGGAGACATTTTTAATTGAGACTTCCCTGTGGATGGAGGAGAAATGAATAGCAAACACATAGGCAGAACCCATCCCAGCCTCAAAAACACATCTGTAGTTTATTGATGCCATGGAAGCTGTAAAAACAGAAACAGACACAGAGAGAGACTCATCTTCACTGGGTTGGGTATCTCAAAACCTTGGAAAGTAACTATGGTCCTTTTGGAATGGGCTTCAGCAGAGGGGGTGGTCCATGGGTGCACCATTGCAGGGGTGGTGCAGGGGAGGCCCACCACCATGTTCTCACGCATGGAGCAACCTGTATTGTCATTAGTTGCTCCATGCATGGGGGGGAATGTGGGGGATGCATGGGTTGAGGGAGCGCACACTCAAGCACTCCCACATTTGCCGGGGATGCTCCCCCACATGAACGATGGGCGTCCATGTGGGGAAGCGTCTTGTGTAAAAAGGGCATTTTACTGTGCTTAACTGACTCAGAATGAAGATCAACAAGTTGGTCGGGGTCAACTGGTGCTGGTGGAATCAGCACCGGTCAGCCTGATCCTCAAAGTGCACTGCTTGTGCAAGACCAAATATCAGAGCCTAAACCTGCCAAGAAAGAGATGTAGTGAGCCTTTTCACATGGGTGCCTCCTCCCCACCTCACACATGTGTGGATGGGGGGGAGGCATCCATAGGAATGCTGCCGGTCACCAGCAGGGGGGGTGATGCCTGTGGGAACACTTCCAGCAGTGGGTGGGGGTGTTTGCATGCTCCCACGCTCCACCCCTCTCCACCCACCTCTACTCATCACCCACGCATGGAGCAACGGGCTCCAAAGCCGGTTCCTCCATGTGTGGAGATGGGTGTGTGGCCATGGGAATGGTTGCACACCCACATCCACCCACTGCAGGCACACACCCACCCACCACGGCCTGTTTGAAAACTACCAGTGTGTGGCAGAGGACAAGAATTGTTCATACTGGAAATTACAGTTGGATTCATGTACTTAGTGATAAAATCTTCCTACAACTTCAGTTGCCTCGTTTTATGCTTCGGACATAAATAATTCCCAGCTATAGAAGTGGAAAAACATGACATAAGGGCAGGATGGAGAGGAATTTAATTATTCTGAATAGTGTTCCCAGGTCTGCGTATTTAACAGCCACTTATGAGGGATGTGCGAACGCGGTTCAGATGTTTGGAGTTCGGACTGAACTCGGTCTGTTCTGACATCCAAACCGAACGTTCAAACCGAACTCAAAAACAGCCGAACAGTTTGGTCATGTTTGGGTGAGTTCGGATGAGTTCGGGGGTGGGAAAATCATGACTGGAAGGGGGAGGCAGCTGAGGAGCAGACTTCCTGGCACCAGGGGTGGAGACCAGGGGTTGTTTCAGGGTCTAATGATACAGATACCGAAAAAAATCTTCATATTCGGTATCGGTACCGATAGCGCTATTTTTCAATGTTCGGCCATGTTCAGCCAAACCGAACTCCACCAAACCGAACAACCGAACCCAAACTCGGGTTTCGAACTGAACGACCGAAAGTCCCAACATCAGAACCGCATTCTGTTCACACATCCCTACCACTTATAGAAAGTATTTTAATACTATTGTCCAATCATTTGCTTCTAGAGAATAATGGTGCGATTATAAGTATAGAGCTGTGGGTCAGTGCTGAAATGGGTATTTGCTGCTATTTGGTAACTGTCTAGATCAAGGACAAACGTGGAATTTCACCATTCTGATTTTTTATTATTAATGGGCAGTTTGCTCATACTGATTGAAAACAGGAACGGACAATATTTTGTCCAATTTGAACTGGAATCTGATGGTATATTTAAGAAGAAAAGGAGTCACTGAGCATGTACAAAGTGCCTGTTGCTCTTATTCAAAAATATGGCAGCACCCTCACTGCCCTTTTGAATAAGAGTAGCCACCATTTTGCACATGTGCAAATCATCCCAGCAGCCATTTACACATGCAACTGCACAGTGATTTTTTCCCCCAAGTCAAGTTTCTGATCAGAACATATGTTACAACTGGAATCCCAACTGAAAAAACCAGTAGCCAAGCAATTTTTAAAGAAACGTTTATATCTTTATTTATATTTATTTATAATTTTATGTGTATTTTGTATTTGATGTTTTAACATTGTATTGTGAGTTGCCCCGAGCTACTATAGCAGGAGGGTGCAGGATAAGAAATGTCCTGAAATAAATAAATAAATAAATAAATAAATAAATCGTTTCTGGATTTCAGCCATAGAGTGTTGAGTACCTCCTTACCTCAGACCTCCTGCAGCAATTTGGTTCTTGCCAAATAAAATCCAATAGCCTGGTTAATCAGGGCACTTTGGAGGACTGGGTAGTGAATATAACACAAATATACAATTTGTGTTGTGTTCAGTGGCATTCCTGGCATTTGGATAGGAAGCGCTGATCTGCATGGACTGTGCACGTCAGCTCTGGCATTTCCTCTGCCTATAGCTAGTTGCTTTGGTGCGGGTTTTTTCACCTCTTGCAGACACATTGTTTCCTAAGACTGGAATCATTTATATTTTTCCCAGTTAACTAGTGTGAGAGGAATGATACTTTTCATTCTACCCTCAGTGAACAGAATCAGATCCAGATACCCATCCAGCCAAGCTGTGATTGGTGCAGGTTGTGACATGGCTTTAGACTATCTTTGGCCCTTTTTACATGGACAGTGGTGGGTGGGGGGATGGGTGTGCTGGCGCGGTGCGTAGAGGTGGGTGTGTGCCTATTCCCATGGGTGCACACCCATCTCCACCCACCTCCACCCATGGAGTCTCTTCCGTTTTTCCAGATGGCTCTGTGGGTGGGTGATGGGTGGAGATGGGGGTGTTTCAAGAGCGAGCATGCACCCCCACCCACCTCCTTGCTGTTCGCACAGACAGACACCCATCACACACCCATCCCCCCACCCACCACCGTGCCATTTACACATGCACCCCAATGCTTCAGATACCCACACACACACCCAGCTCAGGGGTGAAGGGCATCCATGTAAAAACAGCCTTTTTCTTCCCTAAATCCTGATGGCGACCAGGGTTGATTTGGTTGCTCTAAATTATATTCAGTTTCAAGGATCATGTAGGTGTCACTGTGGCCATCAAGCCAAGTTTACTAACATGTCCACAAGCTAATGCCATCACATTTAAGATATGTACAAATGTACAGATGTACAAATCACATGTACAAATAAATTAATACAAAATTATAAATTATAGTCCCATCTGACCATTAAAAGCATTAGGAGCATTAAAGACAACAAAAATGTATAAAAACAGGCAGGCAGACATAAAATATCTCTAGTCCATATTATAGTTTTGGCAACTAACTTCACCAAAAAAAAAAGATACCTTCTTGGCAATCTGAGGGGTTTTATTATTTAGTAAAAAGTCCAGCGTTTGTGCCATTGTAGGGAAACAATTCTGAGTTGGTATTGTCTAAGGGTACAGACTACGGTTAATGAGATAATGTGGAAAAATACTCTACCTCCACAGAGCCACAAGGATATAAATCAGGGGTGGGGAACCTCAGGCCTGGGGGCCAAATGTGGTCCTCAGAAAGTTTTTATGTGGTCCCTTTCTAGTGCCTGGATCTGGCCCCTAGATCCAGTCTTTACCCCCAAGCACTGTAATACTGAGCTGGAACAGAAAAGGTTCCCCATCCTGGTATAAATGCTGGGACCTTTCTATTCCCTTGCAGTGCCCTTCATGCACCACTTTTACTGCAGAGCAGTAAAATATTTCTTTAAATTAGCACAGTTTAATTGATCCAAATATTCTTCAAATTTATGCTCAGTTTTCAAGAAAGGATGCCAAAGAGACATGGGGTGTTAACAAATGAGATGATAGGGTGGGTGTCCTCTGCCCATTTATTAGGTGTTTGACACCAGCTGATCACCCACCAGATATATGCAGCCCCACTCACGGTGGTTCCTGGAGAACGTGGAGCCCACCATGTGTGTGAATGAGGGCTCATGTGTGCACATGAGTCTGCATCCCATAAATTAGGTTGCATGCAACCTGTTTGTGTTCAGGTCCTCCAGCACCATAAAGTTGGGGCGGGGGGAAGTCTAGAGCATTTCAAAGAAGGACCACTTCCTGCCCCTCTCACTTTTACTGCTGTGTACATAACATCCACTTTAAAAGTCCACCACACCATTGTCCCCCCACCCTGAAAGAAGACACGTGAAACCATTTTGGATTAAGAAAGACCGCACCAAACTTTATTAGCCTTGTCGTGGGGAGGGGGCTATACCCCTCCAGGTCCTGCCAACCTAACTATAACTTATAACTTGGGTAGAGTAAACTTAAGGCAGTCTGATGTCCCTCAGTACCGCAACAATGTTAACTATAGCTGCTGCAATGTCACCCTGTCGGGCCGCCCCCGGCCGGATCAGGAGGCCATTCCTACCATGACCCGAGGAAGGAATTGAGGGGAGCTGTCGAGGACCCTGGACCGCCCCTGTCCTGGGGCCCTTCAACCGGCCCCCACCCCTTTCCTGGGTCCACCGCGATGCTGGCCGGTCAAGCTCTAGCATTCGGGTGTTCCCCATCTCTTAATGAGATGACCTGGCAGCAGACTATCCCTACCCCTAACTGTCTAACTCGCAGGACCCCTGAGGTGTGACGCTAGTCACTAGTATTCCCTTCCCCCCCTTCTAAATGCCAATTGACACTGTGAGGAAGGCGAAAAACAAACAGGATTTCAGCCAATTATCCTGAAGTCAAAATTCCTTCCCGGCTCTGAACTCAAAATCAGCAACCAGTGTAACCCACAGTATTCCTGGGTGGGTGGGAGGGTGTCTCCTCATCGGTGCCTGGGCGCGAATGCAGCAAGCGCCCCAGGCACAAGATGGCGGCCGCGACCTCCCGCTCCCGCAAGAGCCTGCTTCGCGCCGCTTTCTGATCTGCCATGCACCCCTCCCCCCCCACGTGCCCTCTTTCAGCCTATGCGGTGGGGGGGGACAACAACCGCCGCCCCCGAGCTGCTCCCCTTCAGAGAGGGCCGGGTAGGCGACGGGCATTTTCAAACATGCATTCTCCAAGCTCACCCTGGTTGACAGTATGTGCCCAACACTTCCTGTTTCCCAGTCGCTACATTCTCCACAATGACTTGCAGAGGCTTACCATCGAGGTGTCCATGGCTCAGACTGACAGCCAGGTGACAACCCGCACTGCTACCTCCACTGCACAATTGCAGGCATTTGCTGCCTACAAATCTGCCCACCAATGCTGCATTTCCTGGACTGAGAAAGAGATCAAGGTTTTCATCACTTTTGGGGGAGAGCAAAAGATCTAATATGCCATGGTGAAGTGATACCAGAATGGAGCAGTGCTCCAGGAGATCTCAGTCTAGATGGCACTGCAGGACTGCAACTGGGATATGAATTACTGCCTGCAGCAGACCAACAACTTGAGACACAGGTACAAAGAGATTTGGGACAACTTTGCCTCTGGCCATGGGAAACAAACATTGCTCTACTACAAGCTCCTGGACCAGTTCCCATGTGCAGATGGAGCCATTGTTGCATCCCACCGGTATGGCTATGCCTTTCCCAGGGGCCAGAAGCAGGTTGATTCACTTCTTACTGAGATGTCCACATTATCAATTCCTGAGAGAAACTTGGTTTTTGCCGCTGCTAAAAAGGGGTCTTGATTTTGATTCTGAAGGTGTTTATCTCTACCTTCTATCTCTGACGAAGAAGGAAGAGCTGATGGCAATTGCCACATTTTTGAGCCTGGCAGGAAAAACCAGAGCCCAAATTCATATAGGTTGAGCTCTTTTGTCCTAAGTTTGGGCGATCTAATAGTTTTTTGTTGCTTTGTGAGGGTGGTTGGTGGTTTCCTTAGGGGGTGGTGGAGCGCTTCGCAATGCATAGCTGCGAGTTTCACTTTTTATCCTCTCCCAGTGAGGAGGTGTTATAAATTCTTAAGAGCTTTGTAGGTGACATTGTGAATAGATATTGTAATAATGTCCTTCCATTGGTTCACCTTGTGAGGGGAAGAATCAAGGGGAAGCTGTGGCTTGAATTTAGAGCATCATCCAATCCCATGACATTTGCCAAGAGATACTGGATTATGACCATTAGATTTAGCTTTATTATGATGTAGGTCAACGAAGTCCAAAGGGTAAGGGGGCTAATTGGCTTAGCTATGGGCCGGTGGTATGTTATGCTCCAATGATGCAATGTTACCAGGATAGTTCCTAATTGTGTTGCTGATTTCAATCTTATTGTTGTTTATTGGATAATGTTGAAAGATAGGCCTGATTAACAGCAATAGTATGGTATTTTAAATGTGTGTTTTTAGTGGCTTACTTTATGTATGCTGTGTTAAATTGTTGTATTGTTATATGTTTTGTTGGCCAAGGCAATAGCCCGTGCCGAATAAATTAATTGAATTGAATTCATTCACTTCTCCTTCTGACCATGCTTGCTTTGGCCACTCCTGCTACAACGTCTCCCTCTGCAACCTCTCCAGCCTCAACTGCAAACACACTCCTCTCCATAGAAGCATTGACTTCCAGAGGACATCCCTCACTGTCTATCACAGCCCTTGAGAAAGTTTGGGTTGACATGGACACTAGGGATGAATGAGAAGAAAAAAAAATTCTCATGAGAAAACTCGTGAGTTTGAGAACTGGGACCGAGATGTCGAAGAGTAAGTTCTCAGGCAATAAATCACTGTGCATGTGTAAAATTGTTCATAATGGAGGGCTTCCTGGATCCACATTTACTTAAAGGTACCTTGGGGTAATACTTGAAACTGACCTACACCATCCCTAAAGCAGATAAGCTTCCTCTGATGGATTGGAAAAAAGTAGATCCACCAACTGGTACTTGATTGGGGAAAGGTTGTAAAACTTACTGTGGGAATACCACCTTAATTAAGGGGGAAAGTTACCAAAATTGACTGACCGAATTTGATTGTTTTAATGGACTCCAGGAAGGATCTCTTATCCCAAATACACTTAGGATACACAGGGACTTATGAAGCTTGTGTTCTGTTTCAAACCTCAGTGAAAACTTTCATTTGGACCATCTAATTCCAGCTGGAAGTTGGCTTGCCCTTATCCAATAAGGAATTAATATTTCTAAATGAATCCTAACCCTATTTCCTGAATGTTCCAAAGAGCCTCAGCTTCTGTTTCTGGAGTATTAATTAATCAGATTAGATCTATGCATGTTTATTTAGTATTAAATTATTCCTTATGGAACATTAAAAAGTTTCCATGTTGCCAGGGCACTGCAGTGTCTTCTTTTATTCTGTGATCTTGATAGATAAAATTCTCTAATGTCAACAAAAGATACAAGATGTAGCCAAATTGTCTATAAATCATCCTCAGGCGTTTTACACTTCCCAGAAAAAGAGAGGTTTTAGCAGATTCCTGGGAGGGCTAAGTTTCTTTCGGAGGCTTTTTGGCTCAGGAATGGTAATTTGGAATAGAGCTGATGTGGAAAGTCTTAGGAGTCATCTAGCTCTAGTGCAGCAGAGACAAGGAAATAAAGTAACCAATCCACTACTGTCTGGAATTGTGGGATTAGCCAACAAAGAAAAATTCACTATATTTGACATGTATTAAATTGCCCAGTTGTTTAATGAAACTCAGCTCCATCTTAACTCAATTAACACAATGAGTAGGTTAGAGAGCAATACATAGGAAAGGAAATCATCTGCTCTGCCTATGGGGATTATGTGCTGAGGACAGTGTCATGAGCACTGATGGATGCTGGACTGGGAAGATCTGACACTGATCTGGGACCACCAATGGATAAATTGGTATTGTCCCTGTTGTCTCAGTGGGATCCAGGGTCATTGTATTCAAAGTTGCCTGAAACTCTCTTTAGGAGCAATTAGAAACTTGGGATCAGTGACCCTGCATCCAAATTTCCATAGATGTTATTTGGATTGATTGTGTTCTGTGACAGCTGATTTGCTCATATCATTCACTGTCTCACTGCCTATATTTGATGATTCTCATAAGTTTGTGTTTCCTTGACAAGCCTCAATGCAGTCTTTGGGACACTTACAGGGAGATATCTGTTGAGTCCCTGAAGAGGTGCTAACTTTGGCAGTTTATTGAGTCCATGAAGAGGTGCCAACTTTGGAGGTTTATCATGAGCAGGCAAAAACATAGATAGCACCTGGTGTGTCCTGTTGCGTCACAAGAAATCAGGAACATCTCTGCCAATGGCATTCCCTCAGTAATCCTCTTAAGATGTGTGGTCAGTTAAATCCTACCACCACCTGCAAACTCAGTTTGGAGAAACAGAACCAGCTGGAAGAGAAAGCAGTAGGGATGGGCGAACAGGTTGCAGTTCAGGTTCGGCTGTTTGGTTCGGCCGTTCAGTGCGGTCGCCGGGTTCAGGTTCAGCCGTTCTGTTCGGCCGTTCTGTTCGGGTTTGGCCATTTGGAAACCAGTATCATGAGAGGACGAGCCGGAAACCAGAAATTTGTGTGCGTGCGGGGCTGTGTGGCAAGTGAGTGTTTGTTTGGCTGTGTTGGTGTTCGGTTTGTGTGTTTTGGTTGTGTTTGGGTATACTGTTGTGGTTTTTGTGGTTGGTGGGTGTTGTGTGTGTTGTGAGTGACTGTGTGTTTTGTGTGTGTGATTTTCAAATACATTTCTTTAAAAAAAAATGAAGAAGGCTGCCGTGTTGCTTCCCCGGCTGGGGGCCAACTTTGTAGTCGAGGAGGAGGAGGTCGCTGCCCCGCCACGTAGTACACCTTCTGTGGTGGTGACCAGTTCCTTGGATGAGAAGCAAGCCTCAGGAGGTGCTTCCACCAGGTCTGTAAACTTTTTTTTAATTAGCATCCCCTAGCACCCCAGGGAGGAGGGCGGGATTTGCACGTGCCAGCCAGGGCCTCCTTTCTAGTTGCAATCCCTAGCAACCCCTAGCACCCCATGGAGGAGGGCAGGATTTGCATGTGCTTTCTAGTTGCAATCCCTAGCACCCCAAGGAGGGAGGACTAGAGGCATCAGCATCATAAATGCATGATATTGCTTTGGTGTTCTTAATGTGTTCCCATTTCAGAGAGGAGTTGGATGCCGGCCCCCTTTACATGTTTGCACTTGTTTTTTAAAATGTTGTTGTGTTATTGTTATATAAATAGTTTTAATTAAATTTGTTATATTTATTGTTGCATGCTTTGTTTGACCTCCAATCTTTTATCTCTAAGTGCTGAAGTTCTGGCTGGCAGGTGGCAGAATCTCATACAGCTTGTCGATCCCTACCAGCAGCTCCTGCCACCCCATGTAGAGTAGTTATCAACCCAAAGATGTGCTGTGCGAGCCAGCAGCAGGGTCTTAACTAGCAGACAGGGCCCCCCGGGAGGTGCAGGGTTTGTGTTTGTGTGGGTGGGTGTGCCAGAGAAAAAGGGAGACAGGTTCCTTGGCATCGGGCAGCAGGTGGCGGGAGCTGGTGGTCAGAGGGGATTTTAATAATTTATAGCAGTTTCAGCAGGCATCCGCAGGTGGGTGTGGAGGAGTAGGCTTATTGGTGGGTGCAGGCTGGCGTGTGGGCACCGGGCTTCTGGATGCAGCTGAATGAAATGTAGCCCCCAGTGACTGGAATGATGTCCCCAGAACCCTGATGGTGGGTCCTGGGGCTAGAGTGGCAGTTTCTAGATGTTGGCCACAGCCCTCCCTGCCTGTAACTTGGCCCCAGAACCCTGGCGCGGGTCCTGGGGCTAGAGTGGCAGCTTCTAGATACAGTGGATAGAAAGATGGATAGACAGTGGATAGAAAGATGACTCTCTGTGAGTGGAATGATGGGCTCCAAAACCATGACGGTGGGTCCTGGGGCTGCAGTGGCAGCTTCTAGGTTTTGGCCACAGCCCTCCCTACCAGTAACTTGGCCCCAGAACCCTGATGGCGGGTCCTGGGGCTGGTGTGGCTGTTTCTTG
>QEPC01014454.1:1618807-1642141 GCA_003113815.1 Sphenodon punctatus
TCTCCTTCTAGCAGTGGGGAGACTTTCTCTCTCTCTCTTATTTCTCTCTCAGCAGCAACCTGGGTGGGCATACAGGCACCTTGGCATGAGAGGCAGGAAGGCGGGCTGAGGCAGACTTTGGGCTTGGCGGCAACCTGGTGTACAGAACCCTTGGCACAGACAGAATATAGGCCTGGGGGTCATTGGCAGCGGCAGACATTGTTTGCCAGGATACAGAACCCTTGGCACAGACATCATATAGCCCTGGGGGCCATTGGCACTAGCAGCAGCAGACAGTGGGTTGCCAGGGTACAGAATGTCAGGGACATTGGTAGCCCTGTAGGAACATCAGAAGCAGCAGCACCTGCTCCAGCATCAGCATCAGCAGAGACAGATGCAGCCTCAAGTCCTGCAGGCCTTCCAGTGCCCTGCATGGCAGTGGAGGAGGGCACTATCAGGAGGTGATGTTGAGCCGCTGAAGCCTGTTGCCCTAAAGCAGATCTGCTGAGTTTGGGGTGTGGTTCTGTGCTCGGGCTACTGCTGCTGCCTGCTGCTGCTCCCTGGCATGGC
Organism: Sphenodon punctatus; assembly: GCA_003113815.1. Taxonomy (NCBI): domain Eukaryota; kingdom Metazoa; phylum Chordata; class Lepidosauria; order Sphenodontia; family Sphenodontidae; genus Sphenodon; species Sphenodon punctatus. Next base: position 1,619,357 of record QEPC01014454.1, read on the forward strand.
CCCTTCCACCTCTGGCACGTGCCCCATTGCCTCCCCTACGGGAAGCAGACCGGCCTCTCCTTCCCTTCTCCATTTCTCCCTCCAAAATAATGTTTTTATATTTTATTTTATTTATTTTTTTTATTTTTTTATTTAAAATGTTTATCTAATATATATATATATTTACACTAAATCTAACTGCTATTAACTATTCTAAATGCTATGAACTAAATGGATTATCTATCTAATAAGTACAAAGGCCTATTCCTACAAACAGCACTAAATCTCTAAACACTATCTCATCAAACTCCTAAAACTATCTATCTATCTATCTATCTATCTATCTATCTATCTATCTATCTATGGGATGGGGGGGAACACAAAGAAGACAGAGAGGGGTACAAAACTGAAATGAAATCTAAATCAATCTAATGCTACTCAAAATGAGTAAAAAAACAGGGGAATGGAATCAGGGATGGAATATAGAGAGAGGAAGCGGGAAAGGATTCAATGGAGGTGGGAGGGAGGAAGGGAGATTGAACACAAGGAACACAGGGAGGGGTAAAAACAAAAAATAACACCTAAATCTATCTAATCTATGCTAAATAAATGATAATATGGAGGTAGATGAGTTGAATGGGTGAAATAGAAGGAGGATTGCAATGGATTGAGGAGAACAAAACTGCTGGGAGAGGGACCCTTCTGAAACGCGCACTGTTCAGGAACAGTGACTAGCTCCGAAAGTGTTGGAAGGGGGGAGGGCAATGTGTTTTGTTACTTGCTGTGCCCGCCTCACCGCAATCCCATTGACTTCATGCAGCCTAGCCCGTGGCCAATCGCAGATTGTGAAACCAGTGGTCTGAGGAGAAAAGGGATGGTGATTGGGCAGGCTGGCTTCTACCCCTGGTGCCTGGAAGTCTGCTCCTCAGCTGACCTCCCCCCTCCCTGTGCCTGCCTGTGTCAGGCAGTGGGTCACCAACTGGCTGTGGTCACGTTTCTCCCTCCCGGACCACCCGAACGCAATCCGAACTGACCAAACTGTTCAGACGTTTCGGAGTTTGGAATCAGGTTCGGTTCGGTAGGTTCGTATTCGGTCGTCCGAACAGGCTGAGTTCGGGCTGAACTCCGAAATTCCGAACCACACTCACCCATCCCTAATACTAACTGACGTCATCTATGTTAGCATCTCAAACTGGCAGAGTTTGCTTTAAGAGAGAGAGACACTCCTTTGCTTCTTTAGAATGAGTTCCTAAACTGATGTTGGGATCTTTTTCTCATGGCAGAAAAGGGAAGAACTGGGAAAGAATGGCATGTATTCTTTTTGATACCTTTGAGCCAATGAATTAAGCATATGTTAAGCTTTTAGAAGCTATTTTCTTAAAATAGAAAAGTTTTTTAGATCATGTAACTTTGATTGACTATCAATACCATTCTATGTAAGCTACTGATATTTTCTATTTAAATTTAAGTAAACTATGCTTATTTTTATAATATTCTAAGTCTCATGTTCCATTTATTTATAAATATTATTGTCCTTTACAATACTTGCTTTGCTAGTCTGGCTTCAAATTAAAGTGTAAACTCATTTTTTACAACTTGGAAAAGTGTGGCCCTATCCAGTTAGATCTTGTCTGTTGGGAAACATAGCTCTCTTTCTTTTGTAAAAAAAAAGAGGCACGCAACGCGACACTCCCCGCTCCCCATGCAACCCTACCTCCAAATCCAACTGACCCCTATCCCCACCCATCAAAATGCTTTTTCAAATAAAAATGTTTTACACTGCCTCTGGGATATGCTCAGGCTCAAGCAAACTTCCTGGGGAAGGGAATTCCACAAAACTGAGGAAGCAACTGAGAATGCCCTACTGCGCATCCCCATCCCATGGACACGGGTAACAGATGGAACCTGCAAGAGGGTGCTCCCGGACAACTGTAGGACTGCAATGCGACATGGTAGGACAGGCAGTCTTTCAGATATATGGGACAACTACTATTTAGGGCTTTAAAGGTCAAAACCAGCACCTTGAATTGTGCCAGGAAAGCTATAGCTAGTCAGTGCAGACTTTCGAGCACCAGTCTAATGTGCTCCTGGCAACTCATCTCTGAAAGGAACTCAGCCGCCGCATTTTGCAAAAGTTGCAGCTTCTGAACAGTCATCAAGGACAAGATCATTACAGTAATCTAGCCTCGAGGTGATAAAGGCATGGATGACAGTGGCCAGATCTGAATCAGAAAGAAAAGGCTGCAGCCTCCTCACCAGATGGAGGTGGTGAAAAGCATTCCTGGCCACCGCTGCAACCTGGTATTCAAGGCAGAGCGAGGGATCCAAAAGCACTCCAAGGCTATGAACCAGACTGACCAGAGCAGGCCGGACCCCATCAATAAGAGGTATTCCAATCCAAAGCCAACCATCATCACTTCAGACTTGTCAGGATTCAGCTTCACTCGGCTCACCCTCATCCAATCCTTAACAGCAGCCAGACATCAAGGCTGTGGAACCTGGGTCAGATGAAAAAGAGAGGTAGAGCCCAGCCGAGTTTCATCAGTATATTGATGACATCTCACCCCAAACCTCTGAATAACCTTGCCCAGTGGCCTCAGAATAAATACACATTGAACAAGAGGGGAGACAGAACAGAACCCTGTGGGATACCACAACGGAGTCCCCAAGGGGACAACAAGCAATCTCCCATCACCTTCCTGACAGGAAGGAGCGGAACCACTCAAAGGTGGTCCTGCACACCCGCGCCAGGTCCTGCAGCTGTGTCAACAACACCCCATGATCAACTGTATCAAAGGCCACTAAAAGATCTAACAAGTGAGGGGGAACCATTCTTCATCTCCCGGGATCTCACGTGTGAAGTCCCTCAGTTCTATTCTGTACATGCAGCCCCTGGGGGTGGTCATGAGGGGGTTTGATATTCAGTGCTGATGACACCCAACTTTACCTCTCTTTTTCAACTGGCCCAGGCCCTGCAATCTCGGTGCTTATTCAGTGTCTGGTAGCTGTAGGAGACTGGATGAGGGCGAGCCATCTGAAGTTGAATCCTGACAAGATGGAGGTGATGTTGGTGGGAGGGGTAGGGGAGTTGGTGACTCCCATCATTGATGGGGTTCGTCCCTCCCGGGCCCCCAGGTTTGGAGTCTGGGGGTGCTCCTTGACTCCCGGCTTTGCCTGGATGTCCAGGTGTTGGCGGTGATAAAGGGCACCTTTTGTCAACTACATCTGATACGCCAGCTTTGACAGTATATTTCAGACTCTGATCTGGCCACTATCATCCATGCCTTCATCACCTCAGGATTGGACTACTACAACTTACTCTATTATTATTATTATTATTATTATTATTATTATTACTAGTAGTAGTAGTGATAGTTGTAGTAATAATACTACAACTATCACTACTACTACTACTACACCTGTCTCTTATACACATCTAGATATAATAATAATAATAATAATAGAGTGAGCATTTATATAGCACAAGCGATGTACCTGGCGCTTTACCAAAATCAAGATAGACATGGTCCCTGCCCGAGAGCTTCCAATCTAAAGACAGGAGGAGGGAAGACAGGGAAGGGAGAACAGAGGGAGAGACAAGAGATGCCACATTCATGAGGATGCGAGAACTCAGGTACACGTTTTTGGCTTGGTTACAGTAAATTGGGAGTTTACAGATAACAGGTGGAGGATAATGCTGGGTGGGGATGACTAGCAGGAGTTAGGAAGTGCGGAGGGGAAGAGGTGGGTTTTGAGGAGGGACTTGAAGGTGTGGAGGATGGGGCTACCCTTGGTGATGGTTCAGAGACTGCAGCTGGTGCAGAACACGGCAGCCCATCTCCTTATGGAGACGGGGCACCGGAAGCACATAACACCAGTGCTCCGTTAGTTGCACTGGCTACCTATAGTCTTCCGAGCCTGATTCAAAGTGTTGGTTCTGACCTATAAAGCCCTATACAGTCTGGCCTTGACCTACCTGTGGGACTACCTCACTCCCCAGGTCCTGGATCGACCCCTACCATCTCCCAGGAGTGCCCACTAGAGGTCCCCAGTGTCTCATGATTGGCAACCATGGAGAGGGTGTTCTCGGTGACTGCACCAAGGTTGTGGAACTCCCTCCCAACAGAGGTTCATCTGTCCCCAGATCATTCCTCCTTCTGTTGACAGTGCAAGACCTGGCTGTTCCGTCAAGTGTTTGGTGGGGGAGATGGGGAGTGGGGTTGGGATAAGTGGGTTATGTTTTCTTCGTTTAGCTCCAACAAGTTTTAATGGTGTGTTGTTTTTATACATTTTTATATTTATCTGTTTGTATTTATATTTACTTATATTTATATGTTATTATTATTATATTGTTAGCTGCTCTGAGCTCCTTGAGGCAGGATGGGTGCTGGATAAATAAAGTGACATATATAAATAAATAAATAAATAAATAGGATCAACAAGGGAGATTTTCCCTTGTCCATCTCAAAGTGCAGATCATCGACCAAAACCACAAGCACAGTCTCTGTGCCATACCCAGTACAAAAACTTGACTGAAATGGGTCCAGGAATCTGATCGTGTCAAGATGAGCTTGGAGCTGTAGGGCAACCAGCCGTTCAATAACCTTCCATAAAAATGGAAGATTAGAGACCGGCTGATAGCTGGTCAGAGGGTAAGCATCCAAAGATGGTTTCTTAAGCAGTGGTCAGATCACCACAGTTCTAAGAGCATCCGACATACTACCCTCCCATACGGAGGTGTTGACAACGCCAGCCAACAATGGCACCAGTGTCTCCCAGCTGGCTTTCACTAGCCAGGACGGGCAAGGATCTAGTACACAACTGCTTGTCCTCATCACCCCAAGCACCTCCCTCACATCGAAGGGTGAAACCAATTGAAACTGATCTACATAAACAGGACAAGACTGAGCTTCTATAACCCCAAACTCTGACTCTGCAATTGAAATGGCAGCACCCAACTTGTGGTGAATATGAGCAATTTTGTCCAGCAAGTAATTAATTAAAGTGTCATAGCATGCACTAGATGACTCTGTGTCCTGGTGGAGACAGCCTGGGTTACCACCTGGAATAACTCTGCCAGACAACACTTTGCAGATGTTATGGCAGTGGAGAAGAAAGATTTTTTCACTACCTTCACAGCCACAGCATAGTCCCTGCAAAAAAATCTGTGCCGCAGTAATTCAGCTTCAGCATGAATTGAGCACCACCTGCACATACCCTACCATCTAAGCAGCTACCGTCCTGCTTCAACTGCTTCATGTTCTCTGTATACCAGGGAGACCTGTCTTGATGAAGTGATGAAGTGCCTGGGTGTAACTCTGTCTATGCCCATGGTCAAGATGTCATTCCACAAGTCAACCAGGTCATCAACAGAGCAACTGTCAAGGTCAGTGGGTATATCCCCCGAGAGTTCTGGAAATCAATTGGATCCATCACTCTCTGGGGGAAGACCAACCTAACCAGTCCACCACCCCAATGAGGGCATAGGAGGGCCAGGATCTGGGCCTTCAGAAGTTAATGATCTGACCACAACAATATTGTTAGAACAACAATAATCAGAACCCCTGAATATTGTTAGAACAACAATAATCAGAACCCCTGTCTCCAGGCTGGTACAAAGCTTCAAATCCAATGTGTGTCCTGCATCATGCATTGGGCCTGATATTATTTGGGATTTTATTATTTCATCAATCATCATCATCATCATCATCATCATCATCATCATCATCATCATCATCATCAATACTAATATTATATTTAAAGGTATATGCCGCCCCCTCTTGCCTCAGGCACCTCGGGGCGGCTAACAATATTTAAAAAAACATATTAAAATACACAGCAATAAAAATACAATTATAAAACAATCTAAAACAACCCAACCCACCCACCCCATCTCCCTTGGTAAGGCTCTGAGGAACAGCCAGGTCTTACACTGTCTGTGGAAAGAGGGGACATTAGTGGTCAAGCGGACCTCTGATGAGATGCAGTTCCACAGCCATGGCACAGCCACAGAGAACACCTTCCTCATGGTAGACACCCAGGAAACCCAGGGGACCCCGAGAAGGGTGCCCCCAGCCGACCGCAGGGGCCAATCCAGGGATAGGCCCATGGTTGTCATGGCGATCATGAACTCCTTTTCCACCCCTAAAAAACTGGCTTCAGTATGTATGTTTCAATCACCCAGAACAATAAACCTAGGTGATCTCAACACCACTTCCGAGACCAGCTCAGCTAGAGCAGTCAGGGAATCAACTGTGCAGCAGGATGGTCACTAAACCAAAAGGATCCCCAAGGAGTTTGCCCTCTGGTGACGTCCCTGGGGTGGAACTTCGGGGTACTTCTCGATGTGCAGCTCTGCCTGGATCTCCAGGTGGAGGCTGTGGCAAGAAGTGCCATCCGCCAGTTACATCTGGTGCAGCGGTTTCGGCTGTTGGTTTCAGTTCTGGACCTGGCCACGATCATCCATACTTTTATTACCTCTCAGTTAGACTACTGCAATGAGGTCTACGTGGGGCTACCTATGGTGATGGCTCAGAAGCTGCAGCTGGTGCAGAATGCGGCGGTCCAGCTCCTGGTGGGGTTGGGCTGCTGGGAGCACATTACACCAGTGCTCCGATCTCTGCACTGGCTGCCAATAGTCTTCCGGACCTGATTCAAAGTGTTGGTTTTAACCTATAAAGCCTTACATGGCCTGGGCCCTGCTTATTTGCGAGACTGCCTCACCCACCGGGTTCTGGATCGTCCCCTACAGTTGTCCAGGGGCACCTGCTGGAGGTCCCCCAGGTTTCCCAGGGGCCACACAGAATAGGGCATTTTCGGTGGTCGCGCCATGCCTCTGGAATTCCCTCCCAGCCTTTTGTAGGAACTACAAGACCTGGCTGTTCCGTCAGGCATTTGGCGAGGGAGAGGGGTAGGGTTGGGTGGGGTTGGGGAGGGTGGAGGGGGGGCTGTTTGTGTTTTTATGTATTATGTTTTTTAGTGTTTGAAATTGTTTTATATTGTATTTATATTATGTTTAGGGAAAGGCGAACAAAACCAAGTTCGGAAATTTGGTTCGGTTCAGTTCAGTTCGGAAATTCGGTTCGGTTCGGAAGTTCGGTTCGGTCGACCAAACTATTCGAGTTCGGTCCGAACTCCGAACTTCTGAACAAAGTTCGTAAATTCAAACCCCATTGAACTAAATGGAATATTATCTTTTAGGGATGGGCGAACAGAGCTGAGTTTGGAAAGTCAGTTCGGTTCGGTTCGAAAATCAAGTTCGGTTCAGAGGTTCGGTCAACCGAACTGATCGATTTCTGTCCGAACTCCGAACTTCTGAACCGCATTTCCCCATCCCTAATTATGTTGTTAGCTGCTCTAGGCTGCCTGTAGTGGGATAGAGCGGGATATAAATTCTGTAAATAAAGAAAATATATATCCCCAGCCAAATCCAACCCAAGGTGAATACCCTCTATATCAGATGAATTAAGCACCAGATACCTCTGAATGGCCAAGGTGTCTTTACAGACCCTTGTCACTCCCCCCCCCCCCAATCTCCCAAGCCTTGACTGATTCTGCACCGAGTAGCCGGCTGCACCATCTGGGATAATACTGGTCCAGATGCCTCAGCCAGCCAGGTCTCTGTAATGAATATGAGGTGGGTGGCCTTGTCCTGAATCAAATCGTGGATATTTGCCAATGACCTCACATTAAGCAGCATCACCATCACCATCAGCATCAGCATCAGATCAGGAACCCTACTGGTCTCAATTCCCAAATATCCTGAGACAGGGGGACAGTGGGGCATGGGAACCAACACCAAATGCCTCTCCTGAAATCCCCAGTGGTCTATCCACCCCCACCATACCTTCCGATGCCCAAATGACCCCAATAGCTGCCCCTGTCTCCTCCCTGCCCTAGAAAGGTTCCCCCTCCCAGCACCTGATTAACAATCCCCACCCCCGACTCCAAAATGACAACACTCAAAGGGTCCATCAGGACCTGGGGGAGGGGCCGGCCAGGAAATTAAAGAAACACCAACTGGTTGATCCTAGACTGGGGATATTTCACCTCACAATACATTCTTACATGTGAACATTCCAGTTGATGTACCAGCACAATGCATCCTGGATCGTTCCAGCTATCGGCTGTTCTGTTTGGTTCATTTGATCATGGAACAGGGGCACTGGCTTGCAGGAATTAATTGCCAGGGGGTTCACCAATATGGCCCCACTGTACTCGCAGATGTTGTGGATAACACAGGTGGTTGCTGTTAGTAGTGAGGCGATCTCTAGCCAGAAATAAATTCTGGTCCACCTGCCCTCTTTAAAAGTCCAAAAGCTCTCTCCAGAACACCACAGGTTGTACTAAACTGGAGGTTAAAATACTTTTGCTCTGGGGTTCAGGCAATACTGTATGCCTTCATGAGCCAGGGCTTCAGTGGATAGACAGGGTCCCTGAGAACAACTGGCTGCATGAACATCCCCTCAATGAATGTTTCAGTGTAGGATCAAAAGTCTCTGGTGTGCATGAGGCCAAAGAAGGGTGACTGACGGAACAGAAGAGACGGGTGTTGTGGTTCTTTCTAGACCACCTGGCCAGCACATCCATGAAACTGGCTCAGTGGTCCACTACAGTCCGAAGAAACATGAAGAAAAGTGATCCTTGCTATGGGGTGGACATATTATGGAGATATGGCTCCCATAAATCATCCCTATACTGTTCAGAATGCCCTCCTGCTGACAGCCCTCCTTTACCTTGTCAGGGTCAATCAACTACACCAGCTGGTCCAGCAACAGGTCCAAGACCACCATGCAAACCTCCATCAATATAGTGCCAACTGTGGAGATGCCAATGCCAAATTGCTGGGCAACAGAGAAGCAGCAGTCCAGAGTAGCAAGCTTCTAGATGGTGATGGCAACACATTTCTCAATGGGGATGGGTGACCTTGTGCACCTTTGATCTTCCCCAGTGCTGTCCATCGGCAACACATCAAAGAAACAAATGCAGTATTATTTATTATTATTAGCAAGCATTTATATAGTGCCAGCAATGTACCTGGAGCTTTACAAAGTAATTGAATAGACACGGTCCCTGCCAAAGGGCTTACAATCTGAGAGATGGGGGGGGAGACAAAGGAAGGGGAACAGAGGGAGAGACAAGGAGTGTAACATTCATGAAGATACGAGGTCCCAGGTGCATGCGCTTGGCTTGGTTACATCAAGAATGATGGCTGGTTGGTCCATGTGGTGAGGATAGGAGTACACAAACCTCAGGAACAAATTGTACTGGATGGAGGGTATCAGCTTTGGATGTGCAAATGCGGTTCGGAAGTTCAGAGTTCAGACTGAACTTGGTGTGTTCAGACAACTGAACCCGAACTTGAACCGACCAAACCCGAACTTGATACAAACTCTGAAACAGCCAAACAGTTCAGTCGGTTTGGATCAAGTTCGGATGAGTTCGGCCGGGAAAAACACAACCTCTGCCTGACACAGGGAGGGGTGTGTCAGCTAAGCAACTGCTGCCTCTAGCAGCAGGAGCAGTATTCCTGCTAGGAGGGAAGAACAGCAGCAGGAGGCTCACCAGCAGCGTCAGCCCACCATCGAGGAGCTGGGGTGGGGGCAGCTACCAAGGACATCGGCAGCTAGAGGGCAGCGTGGCTTTCAAGTGAAAGCCAGGCACCTCTTGGGTGAAATGATTGAACTGGGTGGGCAGCCCTTCTCCTTTGTAGAGGACATGGTCTTCAGGCAGCTGATTGGGTTCCTGGCCTGCCAGTTTAAGCTGCTGTCCCGCACCACCATCAGTCGGAATGTGGTGCCAGACTTCTACAGGGCTTTGAAGGAGTGGGTGAAGGAGCAGCTGTCAGGGACTGGGGGTGCCATCATACACTTCATGACAGACCTGTGGTCCAGTCGAAATACGCAGCACGCATACCTGGCGGTGATGGCGCACTGGTGGCAGGACCTGGCGGAAGCAGCATTTGCCGCTGCCAGTGACAGGAGGGGTCCCGAAGCAGGGTATAGGTGGACCCTGCTTCAGGCACAAGTAATGGACACCCCCCCACACCTCAAGGAACCTCGAGGAAGCCCTGATTGCCATGGTGAGGGAGTGGGTCACGCCAGGTGTGCCTTTCACCAAGAGGTGTGTGGTGACAGACAACGCAGTCAACATACTGAGGGCAGTCGGCGAGGGGGGATTCACCATAATCTCTTGCACTGCACACACCCTTCACCTGGTGGTCAGGGATGCTCTAGGCTTGGGGGATAAGGGGATTGGGGCAGGCACCGTTAGGTCCCTGATCAAGTGGGGGAGGAAGCGGCAGGGTTCATTAACTGGAGCGTGAAGGGCAGTGAGTTCCTCCAGGCAAAGCAGGCTGAGCAAGGCTCCCCAGTGCACCAGCTGGTACAGGATGTCTCCACATGATGAAATTCCACCTTCCTGTTGCTCGAGCGGCTTCTCGAGCAGAAAGCTGCCTTGCATCAGGTTCAACCAGTGACAGAAAGCGGGGCACCTCCAGGGTATGATGGGGAGGAATGGGAGATCCTGGGTCAAACGGTGCTCATGCTCAGACCATTCTTGACCACGACGGAGACCATGAGCAGCTCCACCGCCACCCTCAGCCAGGTGACTCATCTGGTCTAGAGTCTCTCCACAGGAGGTTAAACGAGATTCTCGGGGGGCGGGATTGTGGCCCTCAGGGCAGAAAGCTGGCCGATGAGGTGCTTGACCTGCCATGCCAGTTGAAGACAGGGCTGAAGGTGCGGTTTGATTAGCTACTGCGGCGGGAGGAATATGTCCTGGCAACAATGCTGGACCCCAGGGTCAAGGACAGCATGGCACGCCAGACAGCACTCTATGGCCACTGGAAGGGTGACCTGGTGGAGAGGGTCCGGCAGGCAGAGCGGGCTATGCAGAAGGATGCCCCTGGGGATGGTAGGAGTGGGAGCAGCCACCCCTTTCAGTCAGCTGGGTCTATCCCTGCCCCCAGTTCTAGTGGTAGCAGCACCAGCACCAGCAGCAGCAGAATCAGCTTGGCCTATGTGCAGGCCACTCTGGGGAGCATGGCACTGTGCACAATAGGGCAAGTAGCGTGGCTGAGGGCAGTGGTGGAGGTGGTGCCCAGGAAAAGCTACCAGAGGGAGTACGATGGCACCTCAGCAGCAGTGGAGACCTACCTGGAGGAGGAGTCATGCTTTGATCCCAGCAGTGATCCCTTGGCCTACTGGGTCGGCAAGGCCAACATGTGGCCTGCCCTGCCAAAAGTGGCTAAAGGTATACTGTCCTGCCCAACAACGAGTGTCCCCAGCGAGTTGGTGTTCTCTATTTATTTATTTATTTATTTAATCAATTTATACCCCGCCCCTCCTGAAACCAGCTCGGGGCAGCTAACAATTTTAAAAGAATAATATATATATTTGTCCTAAACGTGTTCTAAATTATTTATATATTTATATTTATATTATTGTATAATATATATGGAGCTGTATATATATATATGGAGCTGATAACCCCTACCTCCCCCCCCAAGGCCTGGGCGAACAGCCAGGTTTTACAAGCCCACTGAAATATTAAGAGGCTTGGGGCCAGGCAAACTTCCTCTGGGAGGGAGTTCCAAAGACGCGGTCCGGCCACCGAGAATGCCCTCTCCATTGTGGCCTCCCGCTTAACATGGGGGACCTCCAAGTAGGCACCCCCGGAAGACTGAAGGAGCCACTCTGGGGCGTGGAGAGTGAGGCGGTCCCAGAGGTATGAGGGACCCAGACAGTGAAGGGCCTTATAGATCAACACCAATACCTTGAACCTGGCTCGGCACGCTATTGGCAACCAGTGCAGTCTGGAGCACAGGTGTTATCTATGGCATGGGACATTTGCTACCCGCACCGCTTGAGACTGGAAGCCAAGTTGATGGAGCAGTTTTTGTTCATCAAGGTGAACCTTCTACTGCTGGGAAACCCCGAGCTGCCCCTGGACAAGGATTGATGGTGCAGTGACACACGTCATCCCATGCCAGGGGCCGTCTTGGGATGGGACTCCTCTTCCTCAATCTGGGATACTGCTGCTGTGCTGCTGAGGTGCTGTCCCTCCCTCCCAATGCCCGGAGCCTGCCCTGCCTCTCTCTCTCTCTCATACTAGACAGCCTCGGCCAGCTTATCTGACTGACCGCATGACGCAGGGTGGCAGCATTTTGGGAAGCAATATGTAATCCTGCCAGCTGGCCTCTGACTAGACAATCTCGGCACGCCAATCTGATTCGCGCTCTCTCTCTCTCTCTGCACAGTCTTTGCCAGCCTGAGCCTATCTGAGTGCCCTGCCAAGGTCCCAGCCTGCCTTCCCTACTGCCTCTCATGCCACGCCGCCTGAGTGCTTGTCTGCCCGCCCAGGTTGTTGCCAAGCTCAAAGCCTGCCTCATCCTGCCTCTCATGTCAAGGTGCCTATCTGCCTGCGCAAGTTGCCGCCAAGTTCTAAGCCTGCCCCAGCCCTCCTGCCCACCTCTCATGCCACGCTGCCTGTCTGCCCGCCCAGGTTGCCTAGGTGCCTGTCTGCCTGCCCTGTCAACCCTGTTTGATGTGCCCTACTTGCCTGGTAATCCCGTTGCTACTGGCTGCTGTTTCATGGAGAGAGAGAGACAGAGAGAGAGAGAGAGAGAGAGAGAGAGAGAGAGAGAGAGAGAGAGAGAGAGTCTCCCCACTGCTAGAAGGAGAGACAGACATGATCCCACCCATGCTGTCACCTGCACTATATGGCCAGAGAGGGGGGAGAGAGAAAGAGACAGAGGCTCCTGCTAGAACGAAAGAGATGGGGGTGGAGGGGGGAGGTGTATCCAGCTCAAGCTGCCACCTTCCAGAACCAGGAAGAGCTCTCATCTGTGCTCGCTCATGCCCGATGCCCACATCCAGCAGCAAACCTACCAGAATGAGATGGAAATATAACACAACATATTATATGTGCCTGCCTGTGTGCGTTCCTTCCTATACCTGCTACCACCTATTGCACAATTGAATTAAGTGTGCCCAGTGAAGCACTAATTCTAGGGACATCATTCAACTCCCATAGGCTGTCATTCCACTATACCTGAAGTAGTCAGTCATGCCAGTCCCATGAACCAGCATTGAGATTCTGGGACCATCATTCCAGTCACAGGGGGCTGTCGTTCCATTCCACTGCATCCAGAAGCAGTCATCACTCCAGTCCTAAGATCCATCATCTGGGTGCTGCCGCTGCTCATGCCTGATTGGCCACTGGCCAGTGGAGATCGATGCCCACCCACAAGCCTGGCCCCCCCAGCCTACTCATCCACACCCACCCACAGATGCCCGCTGAAGCTGCTTAAAGAGCCCCTCTGCCCAGCACCCATTGCTTGCTGCCCAGCTGCCAAAGAGCCTCTCTCCCTTTCTCTCTGGCACACCCACACAGACACAAGCCCTGCTCCTCCTGGGGGGCTGTCTGCAAGTTGAGACCCTGCTGCTGGCACATCTTGGGGTTAATTACCTACGCTACATGTGCTGCTGCTCTCAGGTAGGGATCTGTGACAAGCTGTACATAGTGAGATTCTGCCACCTGCCAGAAGCAGCACAGAAGGATAAAAGAGCATTCAGGTCAAACAAAAACATAAACAACACCTAGTAAATAATATTATAATATCATGCATTTATGATGATGCCTCTAGTCCTCCCTCCTTGGGGTGCTAGGGGATGCTAGGGATGGCAAATGGAGAGACCCTTGCTGGCATGTGTAAATCCTGCCCTTCCTTGGGGTGCTAGGGGATGCTAGGGATGGCAAATGGAGAGACCCTTGCTGGTATGTGCAAATTCTGCCCTTCTTGGGGTGCTAGGGATGGCAATTGGAGAGAACCTTGCTGGCATGTGCAAATCCTGCCCTTCTTTGGGTGCTAGTAGGTAGGGATGGCAACTGGAGAGTGGAGACCCTTGCTAGGGATGGCTGGTACATGTTTGGGTGGGGGTGCTCGTTCTCGTGCCTGACTGATGGAAGAGCCCCCCCTCTCTCTCTCTCTGTGGCAGACATCTGCTGCCACCCGCTGATGCTCACTGTTTGTGCCTGACTGCCCACCACCCATGCACCCACCCTCACGCCAGTGAGCTTGCTCTAAAGGATAGTATTGTTCTTGTCCTCAAAGTAAAAATAAAGTTTACAAACCTTGCAGCATATTCAGTGCCCAGCTCTTGCTCCTCTGATGAGGAGCTAACCTCCACCACCGAAGGTCCAGCAACCTCTTCCTCCTACACCAGCTCCACCACCTTGGCTGGCTTCGAGGTCCTATTAAGCCTGATCCTCTTCATTTTTTTCCTTCAAAGTCCCAGACAAACACTACAGCCAAATGAAACACACCCACCAAGTCACCAACCACAACCAGTCAAAACAACACAGCCAAACCAAACCAACACACAGTCTAACACACCCAAAACACACCAAACAGAACCAAACAGCCAGCCAGCCACAACACACACACTCTCTCTCCACACAAGCTCTGCACGCATCAAATTTCCAGTTTCCGGGTTCCGCTACGATCATGGGATTACGTGATACCTAGACTGATACTGAAACCGATTTCTGAATGACCAAACCAAACCAAACTCTACCAAACTGAATGACTGAAACTGAACTCAGTCCCCGGACCGAATGACAGAAGCTGAACTCGGCTCCCGAACTGAACAACCGAATGACTGAACAACCGAACCGCAATCTGTTCGCACATCCCTAGTATCAGCAGAAGTTAGGTGAGGGGAGCTAGAAATCAGGGAAGGCAGAGCAGAAGAGGTGGGTCTTGAGGAGGGATTTTAAGGTACAAAGGGAAGGGGTGAGGCGAGGCAGATGTGAACAGGGAGGGAGTTCCAGACAAGGGGGGCAGCTAGGGAGAAGGGACAAAGGCGGTGATGGGAGCAGGGGAGGTGTGGGAGGGCGAGAGAGGGGACAGAGGAGGAGTGGTGTTCACGGACTAGAGTATGGAGGGGAATTAGCGCAGAGAGTTAGGGGGGAGCAAGGTTGTGAAGAGCTTTATAGTTGAAGACTAGGAGCTTGTACAGGATTCATTCAGGAAGGGGGAGCCAGTGAAGAGAGGAGAGGAGAGGAGAGGAGGGGCTGCACATGGTCGAAGCAACGGGCGAGGTGGATGACCCTGGCAGCAGAGTTTGGGATGGAGATAAGTGGAGAAAGGTGAGATCGGGGGAGGCCAGTGAGAAGGAGGTTACAGTAATCAAGGTGAGAGATGGCCAGGGCATGAACAAGAGTTTTGGCAGAGGAGACAGAGAGAAAAGGGCCAATCTTAGTAATGTTATGGAGGGAGAAGTGACAGGATTTGGCAACAGAGTCAATGTAGAGTTTAAAATAAAGGGGTGGGTCAAAGATGAAGCCTAAGCTACGGGCTTGGGGGATGGGGAGGATGGTGACCCCATCGATGAGGATCGACAGGGAAGAGGGAGAGGAAGGATGAGGGGTGAAGATAAGGAGTTCAGTTTAGGCTTGTTGAGTTTGAGTTGACATTGAGACAACCAGGTAGAGATGTCACAGAGACAGCTGGTGAGACAAGCTTGGATAGATGGAGAGAGAGAGAGGGAGTAGAGAGACAGAGTTGAGTGTCATCAGCGTAGAGGTGATATTGGAAGCCATGGGAGGCAATGAGTTTGCCTAGGGACAGGGTATAGATAGAGAAGAGGAGAGGGGCAAGGGAAGAGCCTTGGGGAACAGCAACTGAGAGTGGAAGGTAGAGATGGGCAAACAGAATTGAGTTCGGAAATTCAGTTCAGTTCGGTTCAGTTCGGAAATTCGGTTCAGTTTGGAAGTTTGGTTCAGTCGACCAAACTATTCGAGTTTTGTCCAAACTCCGAACTTCCGAACAAAGTTCGGAAATTCAAACCCCATTGAAGTAAATGGAATATTATCTTTTAGGGATGGGCGAACAGAGCCGAGTTTGGAAATTTGGGTCGGTTCGATTAGAAAATTGAGTTCGGTTCAGAAGTTAAGTTCGGTTGACCGAACTGGTCAAGTTCAGTCCGAACTCCGAACTCCGAACTTCCGAACCGCATTCACCCATCCCTAGTGGAAGGGAGGGGGAGGGGGAGTTGGCAGGAGGAGAACCAGTTGAGGACAGAGCCATGGAAGACAAAGGAGTGAAGTGAATCCAGCAAGAGTTAGTGGTCAACAGTATCGAAGGCAGAAGAGAGGTCAAGGAAGACAAGAATGGAATAGAGGCAATTAGATTTAGTCACAAGAAGATTGTTGATAATGTTAGCGAGGACAATTTCAGTAGAGTGAAGGGGACGAAAGCTAGACTGGAGGGGTTCAAGAGAGGAGTTAGCGGAGAGGAAGTCGAGGCAGCGGAAGTAGACAACATGTTCAAGAAGCTTGGAAACAAAAGGAAGGAGGGAGACAGGACGGTAGCTAGAAGGGTCAGAAGGGTCAAGAGTGGACTTTTTGAGGATAGGAGAGACAATGGCGTTCTTGAAGGTGGATGGGAAGGAGCCAGTAGAGAGGGAGAGGTTGATGATGTGCAGGAGGGAAGGGGCAGTAGTCTTGAACCTGTTGAATCCATCACAGGTTCTGTGCAACAGTGAAAATGGAGGCCTGGAGCACAATTATAACCATGAGGAAGTTCTCTTCATGTCTCACCATGGCTACATTTCGAGCATCTGTGAGCTCTGCAGACCTTGCACCCAATGTTTTGAACTGCTAAAAGAGATGGGCAACTACCTAGATAAGATTGGCTGTGCAGTGCATATGAGCAGCTATGGCCACTATTGGTCACGTATCCTTACCGGACTGGCTATGCATTGAACTTGAGCTGCTGTTGGTTACAGGCCAGCTGTTGGTTGAAACATTTTTTGCAAAGTTTATGCTGAGGGGGGTGTTTGTATTGCTGCACCTGTACTGTCAATCCAGGTAGCTATTAAACTGCATAGACATTTCTGCCATGAGCACAGCAGTGCAAACACCAGCTCATCTAAAAACCTGACAGATATTAGCATGACAAAAGTATGCAGGTTTTTTTAGTTGGAGTGAGGGGAACCACGGCATGTTATGAAATGGGCAGGTGGGGAGATCGGCAAGGCAATGAAGGTTACTTTGCTGGGAATGGATGTGGGTGCAGAGCTGGGATGCTATTGCCCATAGATTAAATGTTACTCATAATTTCTTATCTTTTGAAAGTAACAATTTTTACTTGCAATGAACATGAGAGTTAATCATAATACCATAGAAAGCTATAGCTGCAGGTTGTTTGCCTGAGAAAAAACAAATGACTTTTGCATTTCTGGATGCTGTGGCCAGCCACCCGGGACAGGGGACCGAGAGAAGCTGAGGGGTGATGGATACCCTGGTCTTTGCTGGTATTTGGATGAGGCATGATGGTAGCCTATGTGTACATAGGGTGGCACATGCAAACAATGGGATACGACTAGTGCTGAAACAAAGTCTTCGGAAAACTTTGGAAATCGCTGGGGATTCCAGACTACAGTTCGAAATCAATGGTTTCTGAAGCTCTAGGGAGCAAGGTCATTTCCTGGAAAACTTTGGAAGGGCTGGGCTGGGCTGGAGTTGAGCTAGCTTTCTGGAAATGAAAGTTAGTGCCATATTTGGTAGGAGGGGGGGTATGGCAGGGGACAGTTGAGTGATCGTAAGCCAGATGGCAAGTTTTGATTGGCTTGCAAATTTCACCCTTGTGGGGTGGGGGATCATTTTCCATTCGCGGGTGAATTTGGCTGTGTGCTACACTGTTAATCTGTGAATAATGGGTTATGGGGGAGAGATTCATGGTATGGCATGGCATGGTTCTTTGACCTGACCTGTCCATAGGGGCAATTCTGGGAGATGAGGGTTAGTTGTTGCCACCATGCCATGATTTTTAAAAAAAAATAACTGGGTGCTACACTGCTGCTTCCTGCCAGAGGGATCTTTGTCTTAGTCCACTTCCCCTGACCTGGGCTGTCCAAGTTACCAGTGCCACACCAATGCCATGCCTTTTTAAAAAATATATGGGTGCCACTGCTGCCTGTTTGCACTGCTTGACACCATGGTGGCCAGAGGGATCTGCCTAGCTCCACTTCCCCTGGCCTGGGCTGTCCATATACTAGGGGCAATGCCAGAGGTTGCCACCAGAGCCAAAGTTTGAGTACTGCTGCGGCTGCTTGCACTGCCTCTGGCAAGTTGGCAGCACCCTTGAGGCCAGAGAGGGATAACTTTTGCTGTAGTTTTTATGGGCACTGTGACTGTACTTTGTGGGTTCAGTTTTGCCAAGATGTGACTGGCCAGTGGGGCACAGGGAAGATAATATACTTTCTTTCTTGTTAAAATAATGATATGGTGTATGGGGAGGGGGCTTGCTTTACATAGGTGGGCACTGGGTAGGCACAATGGAGGCTGGTGTGGGGGTGGGTGGGTGGGTGGGCGGGTGAATATCTGATTTCTTTCTTGGGAGTGTTGTTATTATGTCTGCTGGGCTGGCTTTTTTTGTTTTCTTTCTGCCCTTGTGGGCTTGTCTTCTTGAGTGATTGTCCCACTTTTGCTAGCCTGCTTTTCTGGGCACTGCTTGGTTGGCATAATTATTTCAAAGTGGATGCACTGCTGATGGTGGGCCATGCTATGGGTACTGCTGGCTTTTTTTGGAATTCTGCATGCAGTTGCACTGTTTGGCTATGTCTTCTTGAGTGATTGCCTCACTCTGTCTTGCTAGCCTGTTTTTGGACACTGCTTGGTTGGCATAATGATTTTGTGTGCACTGCTGATGGGTACTGCTCGCTTTTTCTTTCTGCGCGCGTTTGGACTGTTTGGGTTTGTCTTCTTGAGTGATTGTCTCACTCTTGCTAGCCTGTTTTCTGGGCACTGCTTGGCATAATGATTTTAAAGTCAGTGCACTTTAAAAAGAGTTCTGAAATTCCGAGTTCCGGGGATTTCTGAGGTCTGGAGTTCCAAGTTCTGAATTCCGGGTACTTGGACCAAGTTCCAAGGTTCGGCCAAGTACTTGGATCGGGTACTCGGAACTTCAGAACTTGGTCTGAGTACCCGGAACTATTATTCTGTACAGCCCTAGGTACCATGTATGCATGTTGGAGTTCAGACAATGTACAATCCTGCTGCATTTCCAAATTCAGCTGATTGGGAGAGTGTCGGCCCCAGATGAGACAAGAGATGGGGATCCATACAGGATCAAGATTTTTCTTGATGTGTGAACACTGCCAGAATTAAGACAGTCAGTAATGGAGCCTGGACCCTCCTCACCACTTTTCAAATCAGCACCCTGATGACAGTGAGAGAATACTAATAGGGCCACCAGAAGTGCCTTGATCAGATGGCAAACATGAATCTCTTCGGGGAAACAAGTGAATCAGGATACAGGAATTGTGAACCTAATGAAGGAGAGCTTGTTGCCCTATACAAAGTTTGGACATTCAGAGAAGTACAGAGCCCCTCGTGAGCGGGGATGTTTTCCACCACAACTGCATGGTAATGCAGAAGATGATAGAGAGAAGCACATGTTTGACTAGGGGATTTATGCGAACCAAGAGGGATATCCAACACCACGGCAGGCGAGACCCCAATAAAATTGTGTGCTGCTGCTGCATGCCAGTACATTGCTGTGAAGTGTGGATAAGAGAAACTAGGTGACAGCATGCAAAGACTGATTGCTTTCAATTTCAATTTTTACTTTTAGCTTCCATTTTTACTGTAGGCACTCAATAAAGTATGTAACTTTCTCAATTAACTCAGCATTTTGTGAATAGCAAAAGGTTATTTCCAGCTTCTGAGTGCTCAAAGGTATAAACCTAGGTATGAACCTCAGTGCGTGTGCGGGGATAGCGGGCGCTGGACTGCCTCCCATAGCCAGAACTCGGAAGAAAGAAACAGCTAGTGTGGCTTCTTCTTCCCATGGTTTGCTTCAGCTGTGAGTCATTATAGGGGGTGGGATACAGGGTGGGTGGGGGACCGGTGGGCAGAGCATGATGGGAAAGAATGTCTGCCCATGTATTAGGTCGGTCATGTTAAAACTATGAGTGGAGACTGCACAATGAAATACACACACGAAATACACACAGGGGGCTGCCCATTTATTAGGCTCTATACGCTAAACATATGAGTGCGGGCTGGCTGTATGTAATGAACCCAGATTCCAGCTGGCTATGGCCTCTTTTCTTAACACCAACAGGAAACACCGTTGTTTAAACCAAGAGACCTCAAAAAAAGAGATCTCATTAAATTGTTCCTTCCAGACACAGTCTAGGAAGCCTATTTTAGGACATATTTAAAACCCCAAGCCAGTATTTAATTATCTGCTGGTGGGTCTACCTCCAGTCTAAGGAAAATAACTGGAATGTAATTAGGAAGGGCCAGGAGTTTCCTCAGAAAAATGTTCTGACATATTTCCAGGGACTTAGAATCTTCCGTCTCCAAAGTTTGGTTCCATAAAGAATTTGGGTGATAGTCTTTGCTTTTAAGATTTTAAGGTGGATGACACTCATTTACTACCGCAAAGTTGCATGAAACAGAGAACCACTTGCACTGATCTTAGAACCAAGGTGTCAGGCTCTTGTATGTGGGAATCCCAGTTACCACTTTGTGAGAAACCAATGCTTAGGTACCTAAAAGTCTTAACTTGCTCAATGGGGTGGCAATCAATGACCCGATTTAATATTTTAGGGTTATGCCCAAATACCACACTCTTACTCTTCCCATAATGACTAATAAGCTGTTCATGAGAACAGATGTTACTAAGGTCTTTCAACATGCGCTTTAAACCAATAGGTGTTTAGGGCTGCTGGTGCCTGAAAATCACACACCTTTGAAAAAGAGGGCCGGTGGGGTTTAGGCGTATGGGGACATGCGCTATTGCACTCATGCATTTTTAAAGGCGCAAATGAAAGACCTTGATGATTGAGGTCTTTAATTAGTACCTTTTTAAAAAATGCACTGGTGATAACACGTCCCCGCACATCTAAACCCTGCCCGCACTCTTTTTCAAAGGCACGTGATTTTCAGGCACAAGCACACCACGCTCATCTAAAAGTGACCCTAAGAGAGGAGGACCATATCATCAGCATATAGGAGGGGGGTAATTGGGTAGGATATATAATTTTAGGAAGGAAAGAATGGTCCCCTTACAATGTCATTAATAAAAAATAAAAGAGAAAGGGAACCAAAAGGCATCCTTGCCTAAACTGTTTATTGACAGGGATGAGGTACTGCGGCATTCAGGGATTGTCAGAGCACAGCACAGCTCCTCCTGCCTAGTGGCCACCTGATCTCACCCTTCCAGAGATCCTGCCAAGCCGGCAAAATTCTCTTGTCTGTTTTAATTCAAGCCAACATTATGACATCCATAGGTGACTAGTTAACTGTTAATAGTGGGGGCTGGGCAGGAGGCTGGACAGGGTTTCTATAGGATTCTATAGAGCTCCCAAAAATCAGGGAGGGGGAGATGTGCCCCCCATGCCCCCCCCCCCACACACACACACACATACACAAGGAGCCTATGGTGGTGTCTTTGTGTAGCAGAAGGAATACAAAAAGACTGGAGTGAGGCTGAGGATTTGACCCTTGAAAGGGAAAGAGCTACCAGAGCTATCAACCCTGCATTGGTGAGCTAGGGTGAAGTGAAACAAGGACCCTCTCTCTCCCTGCTCCAATGTTTGGCATAATCTTGGTTTATGCTTTCCTGGTGCACACAGGCTAGGGACACTGGCAACAGAGCTAAAAATAAAAACCCTGTATTGATGAGGCAAGCGTAGGTCCATGCAGCAGCCTCTCTGCAATAAGGTGTATGCCCGTGCTATGAAAAAAATCCTGTGTCCCTTGTGATGAGATTGCAGGCTGTCACTGTCCAGGTGTTAGGATCGTGGGGGCATCTAGGATGTGGGTGGACTTAGGATGGAACAGAGTCAGGACTGGGGAGATAAGACAGGAGGGGGGTAAAGAAGGCAGAACCGAGGGCAAGGACTATAGGAGAGATAGGACTGAAGGCAAGGAAAAGCCAGAACAAGAACTGGGAGCAAGGTAGGAAGGGGAACAAGAACAGAGAGAGAGGCTGAGGGGGGACCAAGGAGCAAGAAGGGGAAACACAGTTGGTAGGGGACAAGGCAGGAAGACACAACAAGGAGCTAGGCTGCAAAGGGAAAAGGGAGCAGAGCTGCATCATGCCCATGCACGTCCGCTGCATGGGAATGAGTGGGTGCCACCCATTTGATCGCCAGGGTGGATGAGTAGGGGTGCGTGTGTGCTCCCATACACCTCCACCCACTTCTGCCCATTGCCCCCGTATGGAGAAACTAGGGGGGAAAGAGGTTGTTGCTCCATGCGAGGGGATGCGGGGAGGGGTGTGTGCGCTTGTGTACACCTACCCACCCCCCGCACCGGCACACACACCCATTCCCCCTGCAGCCACAGCCCATGTAAAAAGGGCCCCAGGGAGAAAAAGACCACACAGGGCACAGAGAGCAGGGAGCACGGCTAAGGGAGAGCGAGTCTAGAACAACACTAGAGTGGAGAGTAGGGGTGGGAAACCGGTAGAATCCGGTATCCGATAATGCCGGTATCGGGCGTACCGGCATTATCGGATTCGACCCGGTAATCCGGACTCGGTACCAGATTCCGGGGTACCGGATTTTTCTTACATTGCAGCCATTTAAAAATGGCTGCAATGTAAAAAAAACTGCCCCAGCAAAAATATTTTTTTCAAAAAAACCCTCCCCGAGTCCAGGCTGCGCGGGTGGAAGGGGGGACACCCCCCACCCACCCTGCCCAGCCTGGCTTTTTGTTTAAAAAAAGAGTAAGAGTGACCCCGAGGCGAGGCGAGCCCACCCCCCAGCACCAGCGGCCGCGGCG
>QEPC01014454.1:1642379-1660055 GCA_003113815.1 Sphenodon punctatus
CCCCCAGGGATCGGGTCAGGGTCATACTTACCGGCGGCTGCGGGGACGCCGCGGCCGCTGGTGCTGGGGGGTGGGCTCGCCTCGCCTCGGGGTCGCTCTTACTCTTTTTTTAAACAAAAAGCCAGGCTGGGCAGGGTGGGTGGGGGGTGTCCCCCCTTCCACCCACGCAGCCTGGGAGGGGGAGGGGGAGGGAATTTAATTTATTTCATTGGTTTCAATGGGGACACAGCGCCCCATTGAAACCAATGAAATAAATCCGGTACCGATATACCGGATTTAAACCGGGAATCTGGTTTTCGGGGAACCGGTAACCGGTAAATCCGGTAACCGGTAATGGGCCCGGGGTCCCACCACTAGTGGAGAGCAAGTATATAAGGCTTGGAAACAGGGCAAGAATGCGGGGAACAAGGCCAGAGAGACAGAGAAAGACCAGAGCACAAACTGGGTAAGGCCAAAAACCAGAAGTGAGGTGGGCATGTATTGTTCCACCTAGCGTCCAGGTGCTACCAGCAGCTAGCCTTATATGCTGTCTGGCAGCCAACCAGAAAGGTGGCAGGCATGGCAAGGACTAGGACAAATAGGAGGTGGGTTTGGGTCTGGGCAGAGTAGACTAGGGTGGAGGAGGAGTTTGGGGGGGAAGTAGCCTCCTGCAGGAACCTAACATGCTAGGAACCTTGAGGGTGGGGGTTTGAAAGCTGGGGCCTGAAACTGGGGAAAGGGCTAATTTGTCTTGGGAGGAGCGAATGAGGTTGCTGGATTGTTGACAGGTGATTAAAGAGTCACAGTTGAGACAGTTCAAGTGGGTGAGACTGAACCCTTTATCGTTTGAAGCTAAGAGTTCAGCTTGGGGGAAGTTCTATAGACGGTATCTTGGTAAGTGTGAGTTAGGGGTGATTTCTGCGATAACCGTACCCAGTTAGTAAAAAAAAACCTGGATGAGCTTTCCCACCTTGTTGAGAGCCTGGAGAAGACAAAGAATAGCCTAGGAAGCTGATGTTAAACATACACAGGCAGCAGGGTGAGGCTAGACACTGTAAAGGAGCTTATGTTTATCCTTAATAAAGTACTCAGAAAGGGGTTGTGCTATTCAGTTGTGTTTGATGGCTTTGCTGGGTGGGGGAAGCCGAGACACTGGCCCAGAGCATGCCATAGATGACCAATGGGAACTGACTACTGTCCTCCAGCAGATTTTTACTTTTGTACATTCCTCCTGTGCTCTGAGAAAGTAGGCCTACCTCCAGCACAATGCATCTGGAATATAAATCTGAGGCAAACTACCTCTGTGCATCTACCTTCCCCAAGATTGTGGCTAGTGGCTTAAAGCCACTGTCCGGTTCTTTTTTGATGAGATTAAGCCTGCTGCTTAGTCTTCCTGAGGCGCATGTACGAAAAGGACAGCCATTTGTCAAAGAACACAGTAATAATGAACAAAGTGGCCTGAAGCCAATGGGAAATGACCCTCAAGGAAATTACCCAGTGAAAGGGTATGGTAAAATTCCCTGCTTGAGAATGAAATCCCCAAGTGCCTTTTAGCCTCTGCCCCACCCCATAAGCTTGTGCAAATGGATAGCTTGCACAGGATGTACTAACAGACTACAACCTTTGTATATGCCCAATGCATAGTTGATGCTGTATAAATAAGAGATTATTGACAGAAAAAGCTATAAAGAGCAGTACATCCATACAATTATAACATCAAAAAGGGGAGACTGCTCTAAAGTCAGCTCCTTTATTTAAATAGGAGCTGACTTTAGAGCAGTCTCCCCTTTTTGATGGCATAAATAAGAGATAGCACATCCATGTTCAGAATGTAGGGATGGGTTTCTAGCATAATTCAGATGGTTTTCATCCTCACTTAGGGTGGCCATATCTCCCCTTTAAAGAGGACGCTTATGAAAAATACATGGTATGGGGCTGCACTGGAACCAATGCAGTTCTGCAACATGTATTTTTCATAAACATCCTCTTTTAAAGGGGAGTTATGGCCACCCTATCCTCACTCCTGCATGGAGCAGTGACCCCCAAGGGGGGAAGGGGAGAGCACATTCCTTTATGCAATAAGGCTATTGTCAGCGCACCCAATGAGACACGGAGACATTTACTTGGTTCAAAAATGGCTTCATTCTTTATTTCAATAATCTTGAGAGGCCGGTGGGGAAATTGCCCGGCAATTCCGGGTCCAGTATGCTAGCTAATGATAACCTTTTAAACTTGGCACTGACGTGGATGTGCCCTCCAGCGTCAGTGCCGTTCTAAACGGTTCCCCCTTTCGACAACACAAAGGCTCTGGCCGAATAACTGGGGGAACAAAGCCAAACCCTGGGCACGAGCCAGAAGGTAAATGGCTTTCCGGCCGGTGGACAGCGCATGCCCTTTCCGGCCTTCCAAAGACCACTCCTCCCAGGGTCATGACCCCAGCGTGTGCTGCGCCCCGCATCACGCTGGGTATCACCTCCCCATCTCTTAAGGAGATGTCTCATCCTATCCTAATTATTCCTATTTACCTACAATCGCATACTGGACCCCTGCCACGAAGGGGGAGGCATCACTGCCGTACCCCGCCTCCCCACTGCCTCTCAAACCTCTGACCCCAAATGTTGTGCTAAAGCTCGGATGTATATCTCATTACCTGCATCAGAGAGATGAACCCCATCATCCCTGAATAAATCTGTCCTAGACCGAACTAATCCGGGGTGCCTAATCACTGTACCACCCATGCTACAAACCCATTTTGCCAATTCCCTACTGACATTACGTCTATTTCTGTCCACCCTACCTGGTTTGACTGCCTTATACCAATGTCTCCTAGGAACCCAACTTGTCCAAACTATGTGTAACTCTGAAAACCAACTTTTTACTAGTGCTAAGTCTTCCTTAACTTGTATAATTAAATTAAGTCCCTTACGATGGGGAATGTCATTTTCCCCCAAGTGGATGACTAATACTTGTGGTGCTGGGGCCCCTCTCAAGGCTTGTAACGTAGGTAATAGCTGGTTCCACCTCATCCCGCTCTTCCCAAGCCACCTTATTATAAATTTGTCGTGCATCCCTAACTGAGGACCCCACTGGCTCATTCGTGCGGCCTTCTCGGCCCAGCGCACCAGACTGTGTCCTATGATCCAAACCACCCTTCTTGGGTATCTGTTAGTGTAGGACCCTGTAGGAGAAGGAAAAAAGGGGGGTGGGGAAAAGGTTACTGGCTGTGATATGGGCGGACGTATTTTTTGTATGCTGTTGATCTCCATCTCCCTTAATTGTCTCAACCGGCAGTCCAGCGGCAGCAGCAGTGGTGGCTGCTCCGATTCGAAATGAATGGGACCTAAATGCCCTCGGGTCAAGGCCCCCTTTTTGCAAAGCAGCTCTCATCACTGCATTAAATTGGTAACATGTCAGGGGCTTCCCGTCCTGATGTATAAATAATGTACCGGGGAATGGTGGGCGAAGTTTCCAATACTTCTGCATCTGCTCTACTGGACATACATCCTTGTTATTACATTGGTGTAAATTCACCTTTTGCCCCTTTTTCCGTTGGTCAGTTTTTGAGTATCTAAGGTGTAATTCGACCCCCCGATCATTCCATCTAACGTCTTGTATTCCAAAAGCCCGACCCGAGGTGTCCTTCCCGGAAGACGGGACCACCTCACTAATTCGGAAGCCCCCCAAAAATGTTACCACATACACCGTGGTAAACAGCTGCCTCTCAAAATCATCCCGACAAATAACCGGGAGAGACCCAATCAATTGAGCCAATATTGGTGGTGTTATTGGAGACCTGGTAACTGTGGCCACTACTGATGTCCTTGCCCAGCTTTCAAACATCCTTTTAAGAAAGAAACCTTTATCTGGTGACGGGAATCCATTAAGTCTGTTAAAAAACACTAATGCAGCTACCTTACCACTAACAGTTCCAACAGCCAGGCCCTTCTCATGAAGCTCAATTGCAAATTGAATTACCTGCTCTTCTTCTATGGGAAAATCCATCCCCATGCCCTTCCTGACTCTAAATTGCTGGAACTCCTTAAATGCCCTGTGGTAGGCCACTTGAGTTCTGGGGGCTAATGATCCCTTTATGATGGTATGCATCCTTAATTCCCAAGATTCCATACACTTGGTGGTAGTGGATCCGCCCTTTCCCTGGCCGCCGGCGCCAGTTCCCGGAACCGTTTCATCTGAAACCGAGAAAGGGCGTCTGCTATGCCATTGTCGATGCCGGGCACATGCCGGGCAGAGAACAAGATATTTCTCCTCAAGCACTGACCTACAAATGTCCGTACCAGAGCCATAACCCTCGAAGAGCGGGATGACAGGGTGTTGACAACATGTACCACTGCCATGTTGTCACACCAGAACAAAACTGTTCTGTTAGCAAATTGATCTGTCCATACTAAAACTGCGACCACAATCGGGAAAAATTCTAGGAAGGTGAGGTCCCTGGTAACTCCTGTATCTTGCCATTCTTTTGGCCATGGGGCTGCACACCAGTGGCCCCGAAAATACACCCCGAAACCAGCACCACCAGCTGAATCGGAGTGTACCTGCAGGTCGGCCTGAAGCCGCAGTTCCTCTCTCCAGAAACTAACTCCGTTATAGTCCTGGAGAAATTTCAGCCAGGTTTGTAAATCGTCCCTCATGTCCTTTGTTACCCTCACTCTATAGTGGGGAAGCAATTCACCTCTTAGCTTACCGTACAATCTGGAAAGAAATGCTCTACCTGGAGCGATCACCCGGCATGCGAAATTAAGACTCCCAACCAGGGATTGCAAGGCTTTCACTGTTATTTTTCTTAACGCCATGCACTCCTGCACTTTGATTCGAATACTCTCCAATTTATCCGTTGGGAGTCTGGACAGTTTCAATTCAGTGTCCAATTCGATCCCTAAATATGTGATGATTGTACTTGGTCCTTCTGTTTTTTCAGGAGCTAATGGTATCCCTAATTCTTTCGCCATCCTTTGAAATGCACTCAATGCGCGTGCACACTGTTGTCCTTTTGGCGGTCCAATTAGTAAAAAATCATCCAAATATTTAGTTATCTGTACTGTTTGTGTCCGCTGCCTAAAAATCCACTCTACCAGTGAACTAAAGCGTTCAAATGCAGAGCAGGATATGGAACACCCCATAGGCATGGCCATATCATAATAATACTTTCCTTCAAAACAGAAACCCAAGAGGTGAAAACTATTGGGGTGAACTGGGAGCAGGCGAAATGCGGACTTAATGTCGCACTTCGCCATTATCGCGCCCTCCCCCATGGCCCTTGCCTTTCTTACTGCATCATCAAATGATGCATATTTAATGGTGGTTAATTCCTTCGGTATAGCGTCATTTACTGATCCGCCCCTAGGGTGGGACAAATGGTGGATCATCCGGAATTCGCCCGGTGTCTTTTTTGGCACTATACCGAGAGGGGAAACCACAAGGTCGGCCATGGGAGGGACCGCGAACGGGCCAGCCACCCTCCCTTCCTCAACTTCCTTCCTGATCTTTTTACGAACCACCTCTTCCTTGCCTTCTATGGATTTTAAATTTCGAGTGACTCTGGTCTGGTGTACTGGGCCAGCTGGGATGATAAAACCATTCTTAAAACCCTGCACTACGTAATTAACCTCGGATCTTACCGGGTGCCCCTCTAATGCCTTTTCTAAATGCTCAATTAGAATTGGCGTCGGTCCCCTTCTGTGAACGGGATGTTGCAGGGCTACTCTGCCCCATCCTCTGATTTCCTCCTCCCTGTCCAAACCGAGCACGTCCCCCTCTCTGTCTAGGACGAGGGCACGTGGTTGCCGGGTGACTCCCCCAACAGTTGGAGCACGAGTGTCGAAATTTGCAGACAGGCCGTCCACAGTGCCTGCCTTTGTTATAGTCCCAGCACGGCCCTGCACTGTTCTGCCCCCATCTCTGAGCCTCCCCCCGAAATGGCTCATTCGCGGGTGCTACCCCACCACGGACTAGTGGATGCCCACTGTCCGCCCGTGGGGCGCTTGTGGCATCTATCATACTCTCTAACCACAAGTCAGCTGCATATTTATCCCACTGCAAACCCGGGGTGTTTGCCGCTCTATGGCGAAAAGCTTCGTCATAGCGAAGCCATGCCCCCAGGGGACCTGTGCCGTGCGCCCGCCGGACAATATCTGCATATTTATGCAGCTCCAGACCACGCCCAGGTTCCTTCTGCATGATCACCCCCATGTAAATGGCATATGCAGACGTCCAGTTGTCCCAATTTCTGTCTGCCTTGGGACGCCTAAATTTCTCTTTATCCTTCCTTTCCAGCTGTTCAGAGTGGTCCAAAATTGGATCACTGAACAGTAATGCGAAAAGGTCGACATACTCTCCCCGCCAGATTTTATCCTTCGTTGCCTGGGTCAAATGAGACCCAAACGGGGCTGAAACGTCAGGTATCGGGCCACCAGGTGGGCGTGCTGTGGCCTCCGGGGGCGGCTGTGCCGTTCCATGGGGCTCGGGTGTTGGTTCAGCTCCCACCGGTGTAACGTTGTGGGAAGCGGTACTAGAAGCTCCTGCCTCTCTTGATTCCCCTTGGGTGGGCTGTATTGTCCCCCCGATCCCAGGGGGTGCAGCCGGCACCACCCACATCCATTCCCCTTCTAGCATCCGCAATTGCGGACCGGGGTTATGTTGCAGGGATCCTCCCCCTGTCCCAGGAGTCCCCTGGCTACTACTCCCGGACTCGATGAGTGGAGGTCCCACCCTTATCCTATTGTTTCCTTGCTCCGTAATCTCCCTGTTTTCTATGGCCACGTTAGCCGATCCCGTGCTTGTACTTGCCACTCTATTGTCTAATCCCGTGGGCCCACCTGAACTCGGCGCTCCTCCTTCTTGGCCAGTTGATCCAGCTCCTCGTGTGGGGCTCTTCCGCTGTCGCTGCCACTCTTGTTCTAGAAACGCGATTCTTCTCCTTAAATCGCTGTCCCCTGCGTACTCAGTCTCACACGGCCCTTCTCGCCTCTGCCGGGTTGCTGGCGGCTCTCCGTCTCCTTCTGTAAGACATTCTCTGGCGGGGCTTCCCTGCCCCGGTAGCGGGATGGACCGCGCTTGGGGGAGGGGGCCCCTGTTCCCCCCTGCCCCCCTATCCATGTGCCAGTGGTACTCACCCCACCCTGGTATCCCTACTGGGTCTTGTGCCCGTGCCCGTGCAGGCAACCGCCCTACTTCCCTGCTTGGGGGGTTATCTCCCCTGCCCCCACTTTGTACCGGGCAACCCACTGGCCCGCTTGTGTTCCCCAGACTACTAGAGGGTTGGAGGGAGGCAATATCCTGCATCCAGTCATTGTCACCAGTGGGTGGCTGGCTCACCCCAGGACAATCCCTAGAACCCTCCCAGGTCATTGAGGCCCTGTCCTCCTCCCCCTGCCTGGAAGTTCCTTCCTCAGCTCCATATAAACCCATGGGCCCAGGCCCCATTTCGAATCCTTCCCTATACCGGGCTGGGGGGTTGATTACCCTGTTTCCCCTCCTCAGGGGCTGCTGCACGTTGGGGTTCCCCCTCTGTGAAGGCTGGGCCTCATCTAGGCCAGACCCCGAGGGGACATCACCTTGTGCCTCCCCCCCTTCATTCAGAACCTCCTCGTAGCCTCCAGCCACGTTCTCACCCGGTAAAGGTAGGCCCTGAGATCTCAAAAGGGCTTCGCAGGCTGCCAGCCGTTCAGTCAGCTCTGCTCGTGTCGGGGGCCGTCCACTTCTCTGCTGCCGTGCCCCCACTTGTTCTGCCACCTTGCCTGCCCCTCCCTTGGGCGCCTTTCTTCTGTTGCGGCCCATCTCACCGTTCAAGAAAAACCCACTGCCCTCTAACAATCAGCAGAAAGTGATTCTTGCTGCTGATTCTCCGAGATCC
Source organism: Sphenodon punctatus (assembly GCA_003113815.1). Taxonomy (NCBI): domain Eukaryota; kingdom Metazoa; phylum Chordata; class Lepidosauria; order Sphenodontia; family Sphenodontidae; genus Sphenodon; species Sphenodon punctatus. The sequence goes on from QEPC01014454.1 coordinate 1,650,232, forward strand.
AGGAGCCAAATGCAGGCTCAGGGAGCTCCTCGTGACCCCTCCCCGCCTAAAAGGGGCGGGACCACATTCAACAAAGCAGGCTCCTCTGCTTTCAGTCTTCCCAGCAACAGGGCTTACACGCTGGTGAACATTCTAGCATGTTCGCCAGCAGCGGCTCCTCCATCCTTTACCCCCACCCTCCGTGCTCATCTCCTCCAGGGGGAGGGGGGCTCGACAATCGCCCCGTCGCCGCCATTTCGGCAGCGAAGGGGACTTTTGGCTGTTGGAGTGCCATGGTTTTGTACATTTTGTTGTTTTTCAAAACTGTCACGCTCCCTTCTTGGCCCTTCCCATAATCACAATGCTCAGGTCTAATCAATCAATAATGTTCTGGGCACTGTTGACTCCTGTGGGCAAGCAGGCCGGCTTATCTGCTACCACATCAGCAGAGCGACAACAAATAACTATTATGCTCTTAGGAACCCATTTCCTGCTCTTAATTCTGAGATTCTGAATACCAGTGTAAAGTCCCTAAAACTGTGCACACCAAGGACCAGAGATGGAGGTTCCCATGCCAATTGCCTTTTATCCCAGTTGTGCATTCTGGTCACGCTTATTAACAGATGCAGGACAATGGATTGTAGCTACAAGGCAATTGGATGGATCTTTATCTCTTAGTGAACATCCAGAACTACTTCGTCCACTCCCAGTCTGCCCATTTGAAAGCAGCCCCAAAGCAATGGGAGCATCACTCTCATGTAGGCCACCACCTGTTTCTGTTCAATAGGTATCAGTTGCCAGATTTTTCCTACTTGTGGCTGCCATCTTGGCCCTCTGTATTGCCAGGACTAAGAGGTGGGGAGATCTTGAGGGTGCAGAACCCAGTACAAATGCAGATTGAATTAAATGTTTTGCTTCAGAGACAAAGCTGTCTTCTTGGCTGATTCCCTATCATAGCTGAAGGGCTCGCTGCATCTGCTGACTATTGATTGGACACTAACTTAACCAATTATTGGAGCTAACATCTAGTACTCAGACTTACTGAGTGTGTGCACCGTCCAACTTACTGCAGATGAGACTCGAACTGGGACCTTTGGGCCTTGACAGCTGCTCATTCCATAAACAGATGAGCAGAATAAGATTCTGGCTTATGGCTTCTCTCTTTGCTTCCCTGATCAGTTTTTGCTTTGTGCACTTTCCAAGTGAAGCTTTGCTGTTAAGCCACCACTCATGGTGCTGGAGCATCAACTTCAATAGTGGAGAATTGCACCATGAGTGCAATCCCCAGTGTGTTATATGGGAGTAAAATGAATGAAAACAGACACGCACCTCTGCACACATTATCCACTGGGCACTGTTTGCGTAATTCATTGGGAGGCATTTGTCTGTTTTCACCCAGTGAGCAACAAGAATGAAATGTGCAAAATAAAAGTCTGAAATATAGAGGCCCCTTCCTGGAAAGCAGTAAGTACCCATGACTTGGGTTAAAATCTAAGACCATTTTTATACAAGCGGGATTTCTCCCGCAGTTTAAACATGCAGTGCTGGGAAACCCCCGCAGAGGGGCTTTAGATGCTCCTCCATGAACTGGAAGTCACCCAGGCATAATTGGAAATAGCAGTGCCGTGTGACTCCTGGGAGTTTTGAGATGTGCATAGATAAGACCTTGATTTCGAGCTCTTATCTATGCAGCGTCTCAAAACACCCAGGAGTTGCTTGGTGCTGCTGTTTCTAATGGCGTCCGGGCGACTTCTGGTTTACAGAGAAACGTCTAAAGCATCCCCATGTGGGTTTTACATCACTGCATGTTTAAACTGCAAGAGAATAAGGATGGGCGAACGTGGTTCGGAAGTTCAGAGTTGGGCCCAAACTCGGCCTGTTTGGATGACCAAACACGAACACGAATCTGAACACGAACACGAATTGACCGAACCAAACTCAATTCCGAATGCCGAAATGACCAAACAGTTCGGTCAGTTAGGATCACGTTCGGGTGAGTTTGAGTGGCTAAAACAACAAAAACGTGGTGTCACTGAAAGGCCAAACGTGACAGGGAGGGGGAGTCAGCTGAGGAGAAGACTTCCAGGCACCAGGAGTGGAGAGGCTTGGAGTAGCAGCCAGCCTGCCCAATCACCATCCCTTTTCACCTCAGACCACTGGCTTCGCAGTCTGCGATTGGCCACGGGCTAGGCTGCACGGAGCCAATGGGGCTTGCGGTGAGGCGGGCGCAGCAAGAAACAAAACTGATTGCCTCCCCCCTTCCCAACACCTTCTGAGCTAGTCACTGTTCCTGAACAGCAGGCGTTTCAGAAGGCTCCCTCTCTCCCAGCAGTTTTTGTTCCTTCCTATTCCTAATCCATTGCCATCCTCCTCCTATTTCACCCATCCAACCCATTTACCTCCATATTATCATTAATTTAGATTATATTAGATAGATTTAGGTGTGGTTTTTTTGTTTTTGCCCCTCCCTGTGTTCCATCTTCCTTCCTCCCTCCCCCCTCCATTTAATCCTTTTCCCTCTCCCTCTTATTCCATCCCTGACTCCCTTCCCCTGTTTTAAGGTTTGGATTTATTTAGAGTAGGAATATTATTAGATTGATTTTCATTGATTTTCGGAAGTTCCCCGGAAGGCCTACAGCATCTGAAGCCGGCAGTCACAGCCGGAGCTGAGGCCCCCGGACTGCCGCCGCCACCCAGAGCTGAACTGGAAGGTAGGATCCTGGGAACTTGTTGGAAGTAGGGTGATCCCTGGGGGGGTGTTAAACCCCCCCCCCGGGATCAGGTCTAATACTTACCAGTTGCTGATGGGACGGCCGCTGGTGCTGGGGGGCTCTGGGTTGCTGGCGGAGAGTCATTTAGGGGGAAAAAATTTGTAAATCCAGGCTGGGCAGGGTGGGGGGGGGTGTCCCCCCTTCCACCCGCGCAGCCTGGAAGGGGGAGGGGGGAGGATTTTTTTTATTCCATTGATTTCAATGGGGACAGTGCCCCATTGAAATCAATGGAATAAATCCGGTACCAGTATACCAGATTTAATCCAGGAATCCGTTTTTTTGGAAACTGGAATCTGGTAAATCCGGTAGCCGGTAATTGCCCTGGGGTCCCACCTCTAATAAACGCAGAGAATGGGCCTCAAAGGAAGGGAAGGAGAGGGAGGGAGGAGGGGAAAGGGTTTTTAATTGACAGGGCTTGGCAAGGAGGAAACCCACGCCACCCCCTGGCCCTCAGGTCAGGGTCGGTGAGAGAACTACAGTCCGCCCCAAGCATAGAGTGGCTGGGGTAACAGAGTTGGAGGGTGAGATCCAGGTTTCAGTAAGTTGAAAGAATAAAACAAAACATCGAAAATGCAAACAAATTACATGAGAGTAAAAAAAGAAACCTTATCATCAGACAAGGAAAACATGAATGGTAAAGGTTAAATATACAAGAAATTTAAATTCTATCTGGGTAACTAAATATAAGAAAGAAAGAAATCGCAGAATGCCTTATGTCCAAAAGGCTTCCAGTTTTGGTTTTAGGTGGGCATAAATAGAGTCCCGCCTCTTTGTGGCCAAGAATAAAATGGTTGTGACAGCCAGAAGATCATCAGATGATACCAAGTTACTCAGATAGACAAAGGGTTCTATAGCTCCTACATTTTTCTCAGTCAATAAATATGTTATCCATGTTTCCCTTAACTGTTTGTAGTATGGGCAACTTAAAAGAAAGTGCTCTACTGTTTCTACTACATGCAGAGAACACAAGCATCTGCGATCACTGTAAGGGATCTTTGAAAACCTGCCTACCAGGACTGCAGTCTGAAGCAGCCTTTCTCAGGTACGGTGTTTCCCCTAGGATGCCAGGGGCAATGCCCCTCCTGACCCTAGGACTCCCCCGATCACGCTGCTGATGCATTCTGTTTTTAAAAAAATAAAACAAAAAAGCTGTCACCTGGCTAAACCCAGTGTAGAAGGGTTGCTACCTTCTAAACAAGGTTCTTCAAGATGGCTTCGACCATTCTCACAACTGGGTTGTGCATGCATGCGCGCGGCGCAACCCAGTTGTGAGAATGTGAGGAGCCTCTCAAAGAAGAACCAGACCAGGGAGTCTGCCCTGAGGAGTTGGTGGAGGTGGAGTTCGCCTCCAAGTCTGGGGCACACAGTGGCTGGCTCCTCCTATTGGCTCAGCAGGGCCAACAGGAAGTGCCAGCCCCCCCCCCCATCAAGGAAGCCTTCAGGGGCACAAGTGAGGCATCCCACCCAATGTGAAATATGGGCAGCTAGAAGCACCATCCATACCACATAAAGGGAAAACAGCAATGATTTAATAGTGCCGCTTTGGACGCTATTTCATTGCGGGATAGTGCCAGCACTAAAATCCATGCCTGGGTGGCACAGTAGGTGCCCAGGCCACAGGACTTCCCTCACTCACTGCAGCTGTGCAGTGTGGTAGGGGAGCCTTGGAGCTGCTGTGCAGTTCCTAGCCTCCACCCTCCCAGAGTGACTCCCTGACAGTGACAGCACGCTGGTGAGTGACCTGTCTTGGGGGCCTCTTTTGCTCCTGGGGTTCTTGGGGCCCGGGGGAAATGGGATTGAGTGGAAGCAGAATGGGGTCCTGGGGGTGGGTATAATGAGGACTCTTGGAGGGGGGAAATGGGGGCCTGGGGAGTGGGATTGGGTGAGGGTGGGTAGAATGGGGGCTCTTGGAGGGGATGTGAGCACTGAATGGGGACTTGGGTGGTGGGATTGGAGGGACACTGTTCAATTGGAGGGGGAAATGGAAAGCATTGGAATACTGGAACACTACCTTATACAGAATGTAAAGGCAAACATACATGTATATACTGTAACTGTACATCACATGAACATTCAAAACCATGTTAAAAGCTAAAATTTCTTCCCGAACCCCAAAGCAATAAGGTTTTCAATATAGTAGATTTAAGCTGGTGGTCTTTACAAAGAATGCAGTCTGTTACTTCTTCATTGACTGACTTCTGTGCTTAGCTTATTTGCAATTCAGATGCTAGATACATTCATATGCCAACAGTTCATCTTTTGTTTAGTGTTTTAAAATTGCTTCAGACAAGGGCACATAGAATAAGTACTGAGCTTTGCTTTTCAATCACTGAAACCATGTAAGCAATGTTCAAGCTGATAGAAGAATATATTGTGATTGCTTTATATCTTATGGATGAATTACTAGGCTTGTTATCTTCTGGATGAAGTAGTGAATTGCTAGGTATACAATGTAAAATAAGTGCATTGTATTGGTTCAAAACCAAAGGCTGTATGAAACTTATATTTTAATTGGTTGGGTAACAGTTACATGTGTTTTGTATTATATAATGATTATAAAGTTCATTAACAAATCTATCATGCTGGTGTAAGCTTTCAACTGTGTAACTATATTTGTTTAACCCCACCAGTATTGATGAACCCTCTGGTGATATACCCTGTATTGCTTTGATATATTAACTATGAATTTCATATTGAAATTTCTTCCTTTATTCTCCCAAGCTTTGAGCCTGTGATGAAATTCATAACGCCACTGTTAACTATGCTAGCGGGGTATCTGGCCCATTAATTTTAGGGGTCAGTTAAGGGTGTTTTTAGATGTTGCAATACTTTGTAGGTGCTTCTGCTGGAATCCATGAGTGATAATCATGGTGTCTGAAAGCACTCCTAAGTTTTTTATTACAGTCCTGTGTTGTGTTAATGATTGCAAAGATATTAGTCATACCTTTTTTAGGCAATTATCTTCAGGCCTAGGTTAATATTATTTGGTTAAAAGTGCTTTTCCTGCATTTTGGTGTGTCTTTTGTTGAATGCCACATGGTGAGTGCTTCCTGCCCTCTCCTGAACTGTGCATGCCTCTTCTCCCTTTGTAAAACTCTATGCAGCATTTATGGTGTGCCATTTAGGATTTCATATAATCCTGTTGGCCTTTGCAGCATCTTCTGTGCACTGTAGTTGTGACCATGTTGGTTGTGCATTTCAAAAGGGTCTGTGGGTTTGGACACATATTTGGCTGCTGGTGATACAGTGTAGGTAGGTACTAGGGATGCTGCTCTGGATGGGGCTGGTTTGGTGGCAATGCAGGCCTGAAATTGGCCAAAAAATTTTTAAAGGGTCTGTGTGTTTGGACAGGCATTTGGCTGACGGGGATACAGTGTAAGTAGGTACTAGGGATGCTGCTCTGGATGGGGCTGGTTTGGTGGCAATGCAGGCCTGAAACTGGTCAACCTTTTTAAAAAGGGCCAGGCTCCACCTACTGTTGGCCAGGTTCTGTTCCTAGGCCCGCCGGCCAGGCTCTGCCCCTAGGCCCACCACCCCACTGGTGGCAAAGCCGTCAGCGGGAGGTTCAACACAACCACTGCCCCACCAGCCTCAAAAACCACCAACCGCCACTGGGCTGGAAGTCCGCCGGACTAGATGAGTGACCACCGACAGGAGAGCTTTTTTGGTGGTTGCCCCAGTGATGTGGAACTCCCTCCCAATGTGGGTTCATCTAGCCCCTGACCTTCTGTCTTTTAGACATACTTGTAAGACCTGGCTGTTTCATCAGGCGTTTGGCGAGGGAGAGGGAGGAGGGTGGGGATGGGTTGGGGTGGGTAGGGTTGGGACGGGATATTTTATTTTAATTGATGGTGTGTTTTTATACTTTTTTAATATATTTTATATTTTTGTGTTAGCCTCCCCGAATAGCCAGAGACGAGGGGGACAGGGTATAGAATATAACAAATTAATTAATTAAATAAACAAACGAACATTGCTCGTTAATTGAGACTGTGCCTTTAAAAATGCACTATCCAGGCGTACAATGGTACAAGACAGCAGGATATAAAGGAGGATCACATAAGGCATGAAGGAGTTGAGAAGGAAGGCATAAGCAAAATAGAACTGGCACAACTCCTCACTCTAATTGAGCGTACAGAGTGTACTGCTGTACTAGAGCCCTTCTCCTTTCCGTAGAATGAAGTATTAAAGACTGCACAGGACAGGAGGTATTAATGAAAGCAAAGAGCTAGCAATGCAGTCAAGACATGATGCAGCATGAGACTGTCCCATTACATTCCCTTCCCTTTCTGAATAGATAAGATTAGAAGAATTGCCTTGACTTTAGTATGAATTTAGCATTGATCGTTCTTAGGGAGGGAAATATTAGTGTTTTTCGGGCATGGAATAAATGTGGAAAGAAGTAATCCATGAAGGCCAACAGAATTGTTACAAAATTAATTCTCCTGAGCTGGAAATGCAAATCAGCTTAGGTTTGGATCAATACTCTGCTAGATATTGCCAAATGTGGAAAGAATCCTTTTCTAGGCTGGGAGAAATCAAGCATTGGGATTTTATATGGCTTTTGGTCTGTAATTAGTCATGTATTTCGGTCTCCTGTTTTCTTTCTGGTGTGCTGCCAGGACTAACAAATAAAGTAGCAAAATTATTTATTGTTGGGATGGAAGTGGGAATGTTACTTTGCGGTGGTGGTGCAGAATCAAGCCAAGGGGAATTTTTCAGTTGAATTGGAGTAGATTCAGTGACAAATTAGTTCTTTCAAATTAGCTCTCAAAAAGCACTTTCTTGGAGATAAGTACCTCCCAACTGACTTTAACCTCACCTGTGTTCCCATGAGCAGTAGGACTAAAGTTAGAAAGGGTGGAGCAGGGGTAACTTCTCAAAAGAAATGGAGATAAAGTGGCAACTTAAGCCAGGCTCCTGCTCTGGAACTTGCTTATCTTGACTGGAGGGAAGTAATCACTTCCCTTCCCTATCCTCTGCTGCCCTAGAAAACCTCGGCCCTTCCTACTTTTGTGTTTCTTTCACCACATCTCGATTGCTCATTGAGCTCCCCCACCCTGCACTAGCAGTTCCCTGAATGTTCTCAAGCCAGGATATCAGTGAGAACAAGGCCATAAACAATAGTATATATGCAGTTTGCATTTTGTTCCACATGGGGCATACTGGTTTATTTAACTGTCCTTGTGTGAGATCAAATCTAGTCCTGCTGGGGGGTTTGTTCACACAGATACTTACTTTACAGTAATTACTCCTTAAGTCACTTTACTTCTGCTTTGGGTTATATGATCAGAGAGTTTAAAGCAAAGTAGGGAGTGGTTCGCCTCTGGTGCATATATCCCTGATTAAAGAGGAGCAGCTAAAGAGGAGTAGCCAACTTCCAGGGGCAAATAATTGTGTAAAAAAGGAAAGAGCATTCATTAAAGTGTCTTAAAGGCACTTAACACAGAACTGTGCACACAGCCATTAGGGCCCTCCGCTCCCTGCATAGGGGGCGGGGGGGGGTTGCCGCGCCCCACTCTTCCCCGCACGGGAAATGGGCGCGAAAATGTGCACGGGGTTGGAAACCCCGTTGGTTCGGCCCGTGCACCATTGATTGGTGGCCCGGGCATCAGTGTGCCCAGCAGGGACTCCTGATTGGACGGTGCGGGGGCAGCTCCTCCCCTTTGCATAGGAGGGGGAGGAGGAGCAACTGCCGCCCGTGCAACTCTCTGCTCATTCGAGCAAAAATCCCAACGGAGAAGCAGCAGCTGAGTTACACTGCTGCTAATCAGGATGGGACGCCAGAAGAAGAAGGCAGCAGGAAAAGAGGCACAACGGGCAAAAAAGCGCCCAGCAACCACGTTGGAGGCAGAGCCTCCAGCGGCCATGCAATGCCCCACAGAGAGGGGAGAGGGGAGTGATGCACCCCCACCCCCATCAAGAGCTGAGATGCAGAGTAGGCTGCAAGCATGCGAGGCACTAGCAGCCTCCATGAGAAGCCAAAGGGAGGGGGAAGAAGTTGAAAGGAGTACCCCCCCTCCGTGGGATATGGGGATGGGAGAAACCTCCCAGTCCTCAATCTGCGAAGTGTGGAGGCCAGGTACACGGGAGGCTGTGGGACTCGGCCGTTGGGGGGGGCAGACCCATTATTCCCCCAGCAAGGTATAGAGAAGCTGTGGGAGAGTATACACATTGCCCGGGGGGACGCAGCCAGCTTGGCAGGGGCAGGGGCAGGAACAGGTGGACAAGAAAGGGTCCTCCACAGAGCTCCAGTACCTTACTGGCACCGCATGATGGGGGAGGAATAATGACCCCGGGGCAACAATCTGGGGCCAATCCTGGACGGAACCAGAGGCAGATGCTGGGGGGTCCGAGGGCACAGCCTTCTGCAGCGCTGGGTGCCCCGCCTGTGGAGGGGGTTGCCCTGGGGGGCGGGGGCAATTTTTCTCTACCACCAGAGGCAACAGACGGAGCGAATGACGAGACTGAGGCTGAGTACAGCGCTGGCGAGACTGAGGCTGGAGACCGAGTCATGTGGCAAAGGATCCAGACACTCGAGAGGGAACTGCATCTGATGGCTGAGCAAGGGAGGCCGCCGCCACAACACGTGGGGGGCGAGGCCGGCCGGCAGCAGAAAGGTGAGGAGGCACAGATGTGGGAAGGGGGCTGCAGAGAAGGTGACGACCAGGTAAACGAGCCCCACTGGCTGGTTAGATCCGATCACCGGATGCAACAACAGTTGGCAAAGGCCACGAATAGAGGGGGCAACTTGGCAGTGGGGGAAACAACATAGCCACCTAGGGATCAGCAAATGCACCAACAATTGGGACAACAGGCACACCCTGCAAACCAACGTAATACACCACAAATGTTGTGGTGGAATGGGATGTGGGTAAAAGTGACACCAATTCCCACACCAGCAGGGTACCAGGCTGTGGGTTCAGGTTTTCGGCCGCAAGGGGCAATCCAACACAAAAGGGGAATGAGCCCAGAAAATCCCTCATATGCTAATTTAGAAACACCCCCCCAGCCCATGGCCCGCCCCTTACCACCCATGGGGGGTGGTTATTCAGAATTATCCTCTCCCATAGG
>QEPC01014454.1:1667418-1688922 GCA_003113815.1 Sphenodon punctatus
TTTTTAAACAAAAATCCAGGCTGGGCAGGGTGGGTGGGGGGTGTCCCCCCTTCCACCCGCGCAGCCTGGACTCGGGGAGGGTTTGTTTTTTTAAACTTTTTTGCTGGGGCTTTAAGTTTTTTACATTGCAGCCATTTTTAAATGGCTGCAATGTAAAAAAATCCGGTACCCGGAATCCAGTACCCGGACCGGATTACCGGGTCGAATCCGATAATGCCGGTACGTCTGGTACCGGCATTATCGGATACCGGATTTACCGGTTTTCCCGCCCCTACTAAAAAGAGAGGTAGCAAAGCCATGGCCTGAGGGCCAAAGCTGGTCTGTGGCTGTTTTTATTTGGACTTTTTTCAGTTCCTGGTTCTTGCCCACAGATCCAGTTTCTAATCTCAAGTTCAGAAAAAAATGAGCTCAGACACTCAAGGATAGGGGATGTGTCCATTATCTGAACTCTCTCCTTCCTTCCTGCATCTTAAACACACCTCCTAAGCACCTTCCCTTTCTGCAACTCCTATATCAGCCTGCAGTACTCATTTTCAAAGTGGCCTGTAGGAAGAGAAAAGATTTTTCACCCCTGATCTAAATTTTCATGTCATTAGGACGTCATGGAACATTGACCATAAGGATGCTATTGTTGGTGTCCTGGGGAAATGCCAGTTAGCTGAACTGTAATCTGAATTCCTACTGTAGTTCCCCATTGGATACACCATTTCTTTTCAGTACCACAGTATGCTGCTTTACAACAGCTGTACTCCTCCTCAGAGAAGGCTGCATCTCAGGGAAAGATGATGTTTTATTTTTCTCACTCTCTGTAATTGTTCTGATGTCTTTCATGGGAGAGATGCAATAAAAGTGTAAGATAGTATAAATTACTCATTGCTTTGATGAAGAGATGTTAGGCATTGCTGTTACTGAATCATACACACACACACACACACACACACACACACACACACAACAACATTTCACTGCAAGCTGGAATGAATGTCTTCAAAAGTGACCTTAATTGAAACTGATCGAGTAAAAACATAATATAGAGAGATAATGGCCATGCTGCTTCTATTCCTTGCCAATGGAGAAAGGTTTAAATTATTATCTGCTGAGTTGCTGGGATCTGACAAAGTGTCTGGGGAAAATTCTTTATGAGCATTGCTGCAGTTTGAACATCTCTAAATTTTCATCAGCTTTTCATGTGCTTGAAAGGGACCTCTGTTGCCTCTCCCAGGACTTGACCGAACATTTGATTGGAGGTAACTAACGCCTATCTAATTTTAACCTCCCCATGTTGACCTGAGAGTAGAGGCCGGGTAAAGTGAGGATGAATATAGGATACTTAAGCAGTTCAAGTGAAGAGGAAGGATTCTACTCTGTTCATGTGTATTTTGTGTGTTTTGTGCTCATGTGTATTTTGCAGAGAAATTTTCCTTTTTAGGCAGTTTTCTGCTTTCCCAGCAACCCTCGGTACTTACTCCATAGTTTGTCTTTCACACAAAATCTCTGCCTCCCTGACTGCTTGTTATTCCTGTCACTTCCTTGCAAGTCTTGAAGGAAGAAGTTCAGGAGAATGGAATAGCTATTTAATCCCTGCTTCCTCCTGCTTATAGGCAGAGTGATGGAGGGAGGACATTTACTCCTGAGTAATTCTCCAATTTCAGTTATTCTTGTGAGAACAAGCCCGCAGATAGGGTGTCAACAAAAGCAGGACTGTGCATTCAGGTTTCAGTAAAACACAACCCCCCAAAAGCTCTTTTTAACTTCCATATTCAAAATACAAATATTGTGTATTTGGATTTTGAGCAAAACCAACATTTCCTGAAAAATGTAATATCTAAGTCTCGAACCACTCCCCCCACAAGTCAGAATCACGCCTAATTCCTCCTCCCTGAGTTAGCCCATGTCTCATTCCCTCACCCCAAGCCAGCAAACTCCCCATAGTCTAGTCCCATGGCCCATTCCCTCCCAAATAAGTAGCCAGTCCGCCAAGCCATCCTCATTCCCCAGTCCCCAGGCCAACAACTTCCCACACAAGCCAACTCCATGTTTCATTCTCCCCTCTCCCAACCCAGCTGCATGTCTCATTCTTGCTCAACCCAGTGATCCCCCTAAGCCATACTCATGCCCCATTCCACCCTCCCAAAGCCAATAAACTTCCAAGGAGGGAAATTAGCCATATTCTCCATCCTCCCCCAAACCAGCACTGCCCTTTTAAAATTGGTAGCAGACTTAGCAACAGTTTTGAGTTCGTTTTCCTTTCCTTATAGGCCAGTCAGTCTGGCACAGCCTCAAGTCACTTCACTTCTGTGCCAAGGTAACCAATATACAGGGAGCTGTGTTCAGCTCACTGTGTTTTCCACGTTGGCAACATTGGGGAAAATTCTGAGAACACAGGTAAAGATCCAAATACACATACAAATACTAAAACCACAAATACAGATAAAAAAAAGACTTCACCCCTTGCACAGCCCTAAAGCACCAGGATCCTGAGTCCATGAAAAAGTTATGCATTATTTTATTTCTAGAATTATTTGCTTTCAGGAGGCAGTTGCCAACACATCCATTGTCATTGAAAGTCATATGGAAACATATGCAACTCATAACTGTTGATACTGAGGGGTGAGGGGCACAATTTAAACATACAACCTGCTCCTCTGCCTTCACTTTCCCTCCCCTCCTCGGGTAGGGGAAAATCCGGATCCATAAGTACAGATCTGTTGCGTATACGGATTATACAGATTAATCCACAACTGCCCATTTTTTTGACAGTTACAAATTAATCCGAATCCAGAATGCACATCCCTAATGTACAGTGACCAACAGGGTACATAACATTAATTAGCTATGGCTTTGGCTGCTACTGCTCTTTTTAGACGAGGAAATGGTGATGCTAAAAGTTCGTCCTACCTCTTCTTTGTAAATGGTAGTAAAAACTGAAAATAAGAAAGAAAAATAACTGTTAATACCTCCTGGCAGGAGGATATTTGGGTTCTAGAGTTTCTTGCCAATTGAAAGGGTAAAACCTCGTCCATCACAGATGTTTACATGGAAACTTGATATTTTATTTATTTATGTACTTGGATTTATATCACGTCCTTTCCCACAGACTCTGGGTGGCTTACAACATAAAATATTTTAAAATAATACAAAAACTAGTTAAAGTATTAAACCATATAAAATTACAATTAAAGCCACACCTGCCCCCAAGCCCTATCCCCACCCACTAAAAGCCCATCCAAATAAGTAGGTCAGGCGTGGGCTTTGGCAAACCTCCAGGGGAAGGTCTGCACTAGTAAGTGCTCAGTAGGAAATGCTGGTGTGACTAGGAAATAGATTTTCCCAGGTAATTTCCTGATCTAGATTCTAAATGGAACATGTAGAGAGTCCAGTGTGAGATGGATCAGGTGACACACTTTCTGAAGTAAATCAAAGAACAGGCTGAAGAACTCCAGACCTCACAAAAACCATTTCATTGGGAGGAGAAAGAGATTAATGAAACCACTTAATACGAGGAAAAGCAGAACAGAATTAACATGTGTGAAAGAAAATCTTTGAGATGAGATATTGATTCAAATAGCCTGAATCTCTTGTTGGGATTGTCTTTCTTGGTATCTTACGCACCATATATTCTGGGTAAAGCACATCCATAAATATCTCCCCTGTCTTGCCCATTGCATTATCATGTGCAGTTATGCAAAATACATAATGCTGTCACTCTGGAAAAATCAGACATTTGGCTGGTGCAGTGGTAACCCAACCCAGGCTGGGTCAGGAAGCCATGGCAGACACAGTCTGGACCTGGTCGGTACGCCGAACAGACATGGCCACAGCCAGGATGTCGGGGACCAAGCCGAACATGTGCCCTCCACCGCTATAGCAGCGGCGGGGCTGTTGTCACGCCCCCCCCTTCCCTCCAGGCAAGGCAGGATGGGCAGTGCTGCAGCCATGGGAGAGAGGCCGCAAGGAAGCTGTTGGCGAAGGTTGCCTAGCAACCCTCACTGGCAGGTGCAAAAGTCTGGGCCGCTGATTAGTCTCCCCCAGTCACGTGGGGGGTGGTGTGTCAGAACAGCAGGGATACAGTGTTCTCTGCTCATTCCAGGAAGAGCAGGGAACAGAGAAGCACCCACCCTCCCACCCTTTATACTGTGGTGTCCACCAGTCGCATTAGTATGGGCCAGGAAGGAATTTTTGGCAAGTAATTTGGCCAGAGGACCTACTTGTTTTTTCGCCTTCCTTACAGTATAGGAAATTCAAATTTGGTTGGCCATTAGAATGGTGTGGTGCTTCGTTGGAAGTAATGTCTGAGTTATTGTGTTAATGTCGCACCCTTGGCGGGGGTCCAGTATCGGGTTAATTTAGGATATAGTAAATATAGGAGTCATCTCCCTAAGAGATGGGGAAGCCACGCATACTGCAGTGGGTATGGCAGGCGGGGTGTTGGTTTTCCCTGGGAAGGGTGCCTAGGTTGGTGGTAGGGGCATTGTATGGCCGCCCACTAGCAGGCACTGGATTTCCTTACTTGAGTCCGTATGGACAATGTCCTCTTTGGCCGCGCGCTCAGCGCTGGACGAAGGAGAGACATTATGGTTTGGGGAGGCTGTCGAGGGTATATCGAGACTTCCCCTGAGTTAACGGTTGATTGAGTTATGGTTGATACTGGACCCAGATTGCAATAGTCGATGTCACCCCCTCACCTATTCAATCAGTTGTATTCAGATGAATAAAGGGTGCGGCCATGTTAAATCCAATAATGGTGTCCTGTCTTGTTTGAGGGGGATGCATTGACAAGTGGCCAGCCGTCCCCAACCCCATGCTGCAACCAGTACCCTGTCATGACAGTCAAACATGGCAGCCAATGACAGCCAGCCATGGTAGCCGGCCTTGACAGACCTGACCCAGGCCATGTCTGCTGTCCCAAACAGACATGATAGCCTGCTGTGGTCTGCTTTGACCCAGTCGAGCAGGCCTTAGCCTGGGCTGTGGGTTTTGAGGATTCCCAGGGTCAAAGCCTGGGCTAGCTACTGACATGGTCCAGGTCAATCCAGAGCCAACATCTGGCAGCACCTACTCAGACATGCAGGTGAGGTCCAGGCCACAGCGGGCTACTATCATGTCTGTTTGTTTCCCTCTGATTAGTGCTGTTTTACATCCAGTCAACTCTCACTTTTCACCAGTGTGAATTACACAAGCTGTCAAGCAGTGGTACATCATCCAATTTTGTCTACCTGGAAATAGGCTAACGGATCCAAACTTTTACTCACACTCTCTGGACTTATAAAATATCTCTTCAGTAATTGTAAGCCCCTAGGGGGTAGGGAACTGTCTATAACTATTAATTGTACAGTGCCAGGTATACCACTGGCACTAAATAAAATAATAATAATAATAATAATAATAATAATAATAATAATAATAAATTAATCTATCTTGACCTTTGATTTGTGTGATTTTGGTTCAGGCTGCAAGGAAGAGAAAACTGAAGAAAGAGGGCACTCTCTTGATTTTATCAACCTGCTCTGCACAGACCCCAAAAGTCTGGGTAACACAATGGTTCCTAAACGTATTCACTTTGGGACCCCACTTTTAGACTTAAATACAATCTTGCAACCCCTGACAGCAACAAAGACATGCAAAGTATGAAATGTCAGTTTAAGTTGTGACTACATATACGCTTTGGGAACCTTAGACATAAAACATCCTTAGTGAGGTTTCGCTATCACTTCTCGCCTACCGTGACAAAAGTCTTTCTTGATTTAAAAACAGGAGTATGCCCTCCTCCGGGAAGCATGTCATGACATTAGTGCTTCTCAGGTTCTAGAGGCTCTTGGTCTTAAGACTCATGAATGACTTACAGTGAGATTAAGTCAATAATGAACACATTATAAACTACTCCCTGTCATGTTTTATTGCTTATGCATTACTCATTGTAATTAAATTAATCAAGATCCATTCATTTGTTACAGATACAAGCCTAGTGAAGGCAACAACGTGGCTACCAGGAATGTTAATAAGAAGTTTCATGATGGAAAGGGCAAATAGAAAATCAAGCCCATTTTATAGATAGTGAAACTAAGGTACAATGAGGTCAAGTGACATGTTCTTGACCAATGGATGGAGCAAAGCCAATAGAAATACCCAGGTCTCTTAATTATTTAATTCAACATCTTGTTCTCCAGGATGGAAAGTTTCACATAGTATGTTTTATTCTAGTCTATTAACCCAGAGAAACTCACTGGCATCTTATTTAAATCAACTTTTTTGTACCCACATCTTAACTTCTCAGCTGAACGATAGTGTCACATCTTATTTAAATCCAACTCATCCAAATCCTATTTCAGCCTCTTATGTATTATTAAAATGACTGTCAAACCTGGGCAGTATACTAACCTCATCTATCTGCAATTTGCTATGCTATACACTTAACAAACCAAGCAATAGTACAAGGTGGTGTCTTCAGTTCCAAACAAACCTCTAACAGCAAAGACTGCCGTCAGGTCTCCTATTAGAGAGATTTCATTATTTTACAAAACATTCGGGTATACTCCATGCATAATCATCAATTATCAGAAGGAACAATATATCTGTAGTGCAGTGTTCTTGATGCTGAAGAGACAGTTGCAGGCCTAGATAATGGAATGTGATGTGGCTAGCTTGTCCCTAATGTTTTGGGGCAGTGGTTCACAAACTTTTTGTGGCTGTGTACCCCTTTTCAACTTTAGCGAAGAGTCAAGTACCTCCAACTAATCTGCATACATTTACACAACCAGGTGACTTGCAGCAGCTGGGTCGTGCTGCGGACTCCCAAGGAATGCTTCATGGACCCCAGTTTGGGAACCACTAGTCTCGGCCGGAAATCTGTCCATAGAAACAATGCCTCTGGCTACTGGGAACTTACTCCAGTGAATAGTGGAGCTTTTGGTGGTGCACCATCAGTACTTGACTTGCGATTTCACCATGCAACCCCTGCTCTTCTGGTAATAGAGAGGGCATGGCCCAGATGCTCCTATGTTCCCGCCTGTATGTTTCTGTATGGTGGAACATAGGAGCATTTTGGTTCATTGGGGCCCATTGGTTGCCAGTGCTACTTAGAACAGCCCTTGTGATTATTTGAGTTATGTTGTGAAGAGCTGCTCCAGGATCAGTGGGGTATTAAGAGCATTGTCCACACCCCCTTCTCTTGAGACAGTGATGCATACTCTCTGGTCTTAGCTGAGTATGCTGAGTATTTGGCCATGGTCTTAACTGGTCTTAGCTGAGTATTTGGCCATAGTTTCCAACACTGGTAGGAGTTTCTACAGCCTATCTACATTATAATTGCAGAATGGCTGACTATCCAGTACATCATTTGTTAGCTGGCACATCTGTTAAAGACTCAAATATATTCCATGGCACTTTTCCAGTTGCCTTCTTAGACATCTTGTGACATATGTTCCTGAAATTCATGGCTTTTGTTCTTGAATCTTTTTTAGCTGGTAAAAGAGAGCCAGGGTGAGCATTCAGAAAACTGTAGGTTTATTAAATACTAGAAGCCAACTTTATTCCACATGCTTTCTGGTAAGGGTGTTGGATGGTATGAAAACTAGGGCCGAAACATGATTCTTGAATTCTCGCTTTTCTCAGTGAAAATCAGAGTTCTTGGCTTATTCTTGCAAACGAGAATAAGCCAAGAAACTGCCTGAATTCTCACCAAGAAAAGTGAGACTCTCGTGACAGACCTCCCTCTCCCTACAGTTGAAAATTTAAAAAGGGACTTTTACAGCCCTCCCTGTCATGTATTTACCTGACTGATCCAACCGCTGGGTATCTTATCACACTGCTTCTCTGCGGCAGAACAAGGGGCATGAGGAAGAGGCAAAAAATATGGCTGCTGTAATTGTTCTGCACATGTGCAGAACAGCTTTCCTTTTCCAACATGACACCAATGCTGCTGGCACCATTTTGAAAAAGGGCTGCACATGTGCAGAATGGCCCCAGTGGCATGCATAATTATTATTATATTTATTTATTTATTTCTAATTTTTTTGTAAGATATCTCATGAGATCTTGTACTTGGGCCGAGATCTTGGGAAGTTCTCGCGAGAACAAAGGACTTCTAGTTTCATCCCAAATGAAAGCATAACTTATACTTCTCAAGGATTTGTAACCCACTAAAAGGCTTGAGGTCCTATCCTGCTGTAATGTATATTGCCATAAATCAGAGTAATCCCACTGAGAGCAGAGGCACCAAATTAGTTTAAATCTGCATGAGGTCAGAATTGGATCCATATATCCTAGTGGGTGGGAAAGGGGCTGAATTAGGATTTTAAAATTCCATTCCACTTGGTCTATGACCCTGGACAAATAACCTAATAGTTCTTCGACTCAGTTTCCTCTATGTCACTTGGGAGTAATGCATCTCACCGGGGTGTTATGAAGTTAAGTTAGTTAATGTTTATAGAACACTTTGACTGTGAGATGCCTGAGGAAGGACCCAGTTTGGCCCCAAAGCCTGCATACTTTTGCCAAGAGGAGTTGACCCAATAAAAAAATATCATCTGAATTACTTCATTTCCATCCCTTACATTTGGGACTAATATGGCAATCACACACTTTAGACCTGATACTCTCTAGTCTTGGATTTCTCTAGTATCAGAATTTCAGACTGTTATGTTGTTTAACATGGAGACAGAAGGTTATATTGATGCTAGTTAAATGAAGGACAATTAAGGGCTAAGGCTGTTAAGAGAAAATTAACAATCTTTATTAGTTCCTTTAATTTCCTTAAAAATAGTAATATAGGAGCTGCTGTTTTAGAACAGACTCTTGGCCCACCTAGTGCAGTATAGTACCAACAACTATGGGCAAAAACAGTTGTGTGGGCAACGCAGCAGCTCCCGGCCCAGGGCTGGGTGGGAAACAGCAGATGCCACTTTCCAGTCTGGGGAGGGGCATTGACCAAACATGCCCATGGTCAGAGAGCTGCCCACTTGTCCACACGCCCGGGTGGGATCGCAAAAGACATGTGGGTGGGCACACACACACCCCCACATACCATGATGGGCAGCCATGGCAACCAGCTATGGCGCCAGACCATCACAGCCCCCTCCTTGCAGCAGGGATTGTGAGTCAAACAGTCACATTGGCCTGCTGTGGCCTGCGTTGGATGTTGTGTCCCTTAGTCTAAGATGTACGTCAGGGGACACCTTCCTGGCTAGCCACCACCCAGCCTGGGTTAATTCCAGAACAACATCTGGCATCTGGGAAACAAACGTGCAGGTGGTTCTGCAGACATAGCGAACCACAGAGGGCCCATGTTGCATCTGTCTCAGGGTGCTTTAATGCAATTGGAAGGTATTATTATTGCCTCATTACTTTGGGGAAAACTGAAGCTGTGAGAGATTGATTGTTCAAGATGATGTAGTGATTAAGTGGCAGAATTTGGAAATGAGTGAGTTCTTATTCTGAGATCATCAGATGGCAAAACATTGTTCTTATGCTCATGATGAATCATTGTCCTAGTGCTACACAAGGTGGTATTTTATTTTTCTATTGTAGTTGCATCTAGGAGTCCCAAATCAGAGGTAGGAGCCATAATGCCTTATGCTCTTCCTGAAAGACCTCAACAACATACTGCATATGGGACTAACTATCGCTGAACAAGTAACCATTTTTTTCTCACGATAATTCTTGTGAGTTCGGACACCAGGATTGATATTCCACATGTGCAAACTGGCAACCACCCGTAACCAAATGGCAGCAATGTATTTCTCTCATTTTGGTTAACGGTGGTGGCCATTTTGCACATGCACACAACAGTCCAGTGGCATGTCTGGTGATTTTTTAAATTTTATTTTTATTTTTTAATTTCTCGCTGAGCATTCAGTGAGTAATTGTGAACATCCCAAGGTTCTTTATTTGTCCCAAGACAAGCCAAGAACCAGGATTTCGTTGAGTTTGCTCAATTGGGCGAAATCTCATTTCAACCATATAAATAACCCAATTAAATTTGGAGACCAAGAAGGTTTTCAGGTTTATTGGCAGATGACTCGCTCACATAAATACATGCACAGAGAGACATACTGTAGACTATGGTTGTCATATTGGTCCCAAATATGAGGACCACAAGTAAACCTTTCTATTGAACTGACTTCTGTTGGTGAAGATATTCAAGATTTCAAGTTTCTTCAGGGTACACATCCTCAGGTAACACACACGCTCATGTGCACTCACACATGCACACACCCACACACACAAGGTCTTTGAAGCTATGAACTCCCAGGTTTTTAATTGCTGTGGATGATAGAAACACCAAGTGTTTTAATGGTGCTTCAACTTTCCATTTTCCTCGGACATTTGAGAATTGCACAAGGACACGTTTGAATGAGAAGTAGTAGGCATTTAAATCAAAATAAGATACAAGGGCTCTTTAAACCATATTTTTCTGGTCATCGGTTTTAAGGATATTTTATGCATGTTCAAACAGGAGACTCCCAGCTCAGTGCCTACAGCACAAGCAGCTGCTTAACATTTTGATTTCATTGGCGTAAGACAGGGCTGAAGAAGCCACAATAAAATGAGAGAACTGAAGGGTTAGCAGGATATCTTCACTCTGACAGCATATTATTATTCCTATAAATACAGAAAGGCAGCACTTCAAGTAAACGTGTCTGATTTATCTCCCTTTCTTGTTCTTTCCAGAGCACATTGAGAGATGTGAATCCCTTCTGTGGCACAGATCCCAGTGGGTCCAAATAAGTCATGAACTTTTCAGACTGGTACTGATTTCATCTTAAAGCCATCATATTAGCAGATAATGGTTAGCAGCAAGTTATATCCTGGTGGTTAGAGCAGGAGCACAGGAAACAAAACAGCTTGATGCTGCTGACCCACTGTGTAACCTTGGACAAATCACTTATGATCATGTTGTCCCTGGTCCTAGTGCTGGGGGAGGGTGCTTGAAACAAACTCTCTTATCTCTGGTTTCTTCGAGAGAAGGCAAGTGAGATCAGGTACTTCTTATGTACCATTCAGGAGCACATTGGGTATCTTCACACGGATGTAGGGACACTGGGAGTGCACCCCTGCATCTTCCTGCTTGCAGACCTGCCTGGGTCCGTTTTAAATGGACTTGGTGGCTGCTGTGGCCCACGGTCCACCCATACCTGCCCCCCCCCCACACACACACACTATAGAGTTGCAGGTGGGTCGCATGACACTCTGGACTACTGCCTGCAACTCGATAGTGTTGCCCAGGGCAACCCCTGGCTGAGAGTGGAGCTGCAACCGCAGTGCTGTCCACCAAGCAGAATGATAGCAGCTCCACCTCCAGTCGGTACTGGTGGTGTTCCTGGATGTTCGAGAGCACTGCCAGGGGGACTGCCCCAGAGCAGGGAAGCCTGCCTTGCCTCTGCTCTGCCTGTACATCTGGGGGGCTGCCTGTACACAAACAGCCTGCCCAGGGGTGAGGCAGGCCAGGGGCACAATGGGGCAATTCATTCCCTGTTGTTCACTCCCAGCTCCCAACAGTAAGAGGTTTTATTCCCCCACACCTACTTGGCTGTTTGTTTATTCATGGAGTGTCTCCTAGTTCTAGTACTATCAGAGAGGGTAAATAACTGTTCCCTATTAACTTATTTCACACTGCTCATGATTTTATAAACTTCTATCATACCCCCTCTAAGTCATCTCTTCTCCAAGCTAAAGAGCCCTAACCTGTCAAGACGTTCTTCATATGGAAGCCATTCTGCACCCTCTATCATTTTTGTTGCCCTTCTCGGTACCTTTTCTAGTTCTACGATATCTTTTTTGCGATGGGGTGAAAGAACTGCACACAATATTCAACGTGCAGTTGCATCATATATTTATACAGACGCATAATGATATTTTCAGTTTAATCCTCTATCCCTTCCAAATAATTCCAAATAATTCCTAACATTCTTTTTGCTTTTTTTTACTGCTGTCACATACTGAGCTGAAGATTTCAATGCGTTGTCCACAATGACGCCAAGATCCTTCTACTGAGTAGGGAGGACACAGTGGGAGAAGTGGTTGACAACTGTGCTGAGCAGAGATTGACCGTCAGGCAGTTCCACATATGGCACAGCCAACATAAGAACATAAGAAGTGCCATACTGGCTCAGACCAAGCATCCTGTCTCCGACAGTGGCCAATCACAGTGGCTTGGGAGAAGCACCAAGCAGGTCACAATGGGGGATCCATTGCCTGTTGTTTCCCCCCAGCTCCCTTCATGTTCCCTGATCCTGTCTGGCTAATAGCTGCTAATGGACCTGTCTTCCAGAAACTACTAAAAGTAGTTCCAACATAGAACTACTAAACATTAGATGCTGTATGCCTCCCTTTAGCCATCTATATTTACCATGCCTTGCCTAGGTCTAGGTATAGTGATCCTTAACAAATTGATTGCAAAATGCTTTAATACCATCATAGAAAACAGTGAAGAAGAACAGCTTTGTTTATGCTACAGTGTTTGTTATGGCAAATGCATCCATTGGGAGGAAGATGATGTAAGAAAATCTATGGTACCTTGTATGGTAATTCAGAATGACCCCTGATCTTCCCAAAGGAGGCATGTTGCATACCACATCATAACGGTGCCTCTTCACAGATATCCTGGAGCAGAGAAATGGTCCAATTTAATAGCATCATTAATATAGTTCAGAATTAGGTGAACTATATGAATGTTCATGAATCATGTTCAAGCTCTTTCCTTCAGAGCTTGAACATGCTTATTCAATACATGCTTATTTATAAGAGTTTTTTTAAAAACAGTTATATATAATACACATACACACATCCTTTTTAATACTCTACATATATATGTACACCCATTATCTTGAGTTTATAACTGTACAATTTCTAATTGTGCTTGGAATTTGACATGTACAGGATTAGGATTTAGGAACCATAGGAAATGTAATAAGAGAACAGACTAACAGTCTATCTACGTGGTGGGGGGACAGAGATTTTTCAGCAGTTTTGTACCCCCAGGTACAAAATCAAGTATTCATTTCAGCTCTAATTCTATCCTCTCACCTGAAATTATTGTAAGGTGATAGTTGCTTACAATTCCTGAACCTTGGACTTTTTACATGGGCAGCAGCTGCGTAAGGGGTAGGTGTGCATACCGCAATGTAGGCGGCATGTGTGTGCTGGTGTATTCAGGCACACACACACATACACACACATCCCTGTGGGGTTTACACCAGCAGCACCCTAACAGAACAATTAGTAGCTTCAAAGAAATACTCAGTATGTGGTACCTGTCAGTGTAAACTTTCCTTTTTTCTTTTGCACAAATGTTTGCCCACACATGGAGGTACCTCCATTTTTGCTGGTGCCTCCATGCATGGGGATGAGTGTGCATGTGTGTGTGCAGGAACATGCACCTCCACCCCCACAGGATTTACACGGGCAGCACCCATGTGCCAATTAAACCAACACCAAAACCTAATCTAATAAAACTCCCACTCTGTCACTTACAACTAAAACCTAATTCCTTCCAACCCCTACCCCTAACACACTTCCAGTCCCCCAGTCCCTCACCACACTGCCAGTCCCTCCACATTGGGCCAAGAAGGCAATTATGCCCGGAAGACAATAGGCAGCCACTGCAGAGTCCAGAGTACTGGTGTAATGTGCTCACGGTGACCAGTCCCCGTTAGGAGGTGTGCCGCTGCATTCTGCACCAGCTGCAACCTCTGGACCATCGCCAAGGGTAGCCCCACGTAGAACACGTTGCAGTAGTCCAGTCGAGAGGTAATGAAAGCATGGATGATGGTGGTCAGATCCGAGTCTGAGACACACGGCCACAGCTGTCGCACCAGATGTAATTGACTGAATGCTCCTCTTTCCACAGCCTCCACTTTGCAATCCAGGCAGAGTTGTGGGCCAAGGAGCAACCCCAGACTATGGACCTGAGTGGCCAGAGGGGGGAAGACCCCACCAATGATGGGAGCCATCACCCCCTCAGCCCTACCCACCAACATCACCTCCGTCTTGTCAGGATTCAGCTTCAGATGGCTCGTTCTCATCCAGCCCCCCAAAGCTGCCAAGCACCGGGTAAGCACCAAGACTGCCAGGCCTGGATCTCCAGAAAATGAAAGGTAAAGTTGTGTATCATCGGTGTACTGATGACATTATATGCCGAACCCTCTCATGACCTCACCCAATAGTTGCATATACACATTGAACAGGAGAGAGGACAGAATAGAACCCTGCGGGACACCACTAGGGATGGGCAAATGCAGTTCGGAGTTCGGACCGAACTCGGTCTGTTTAATCGACCGAACCGAACGTCCGAACCGAACGTCCGAACCGAACTCGAATTTAAAACCAAACCAAACCGAATTTCTGAACTCTGTTCTGTTCACCCATCCCTAGTAGCAACACACACCAAAAAAACCTGGTTTTGAATGACCGAACTTGTTTTGGAAGTTCGAAATTCGACCGAACTTGGTCTGTTCGGTCGGCCGAACTGAACTTCTGAACTGAACTCGAATTTTAAACCGAACCG
Source organism: Sphenodon punctatus (assembly GCA_003113815.1). Classification (NCBI taxonomy): domain Eukaryota; kingdom Metazoa; phylum Chordata; class Lepidosauria; order Sphenodontia; family Sphenodontidae; genus Sphenodon; species Sphenodon punctatus. The sequence continues at coordinate 1,681,922 of QEPC01014454.1, forward strand.
AACCGAATTTCTGAACTCAAATTTCAAACCAAACCAAACCAATTTCCGAACTCTGTTCTGTTCGCCCATCCCTAGACACCACACGTGAGATTCCGGGGAGACGATGTACATTCCCTGAGAACCGCTCGCTGAGTTCTCCCTGCCAGAAATGAGTGGAACCATTCAAGAACAATTCTTCTCACCCCGGCCCGGTCCTGCAGTCTTGCCACCAACATCTCATGGTCAACGGTATCAAACACCGCCGACAGATCCAGTAAGTTCAAAATTGAGGATCTTCCCTGATCCAATTCATGGTGCAGGTCATCGACCAAGGCCACAAGTGAAGTCTCTGTGCCAAACCTGGGGCCAAAACCAGACTGCGAGGGATCAAGAAAACGGACCCGGTCCAGATGCCCCTGTGACTGCCAGGCCACAAACCGCTTAATAACCTTCCCTAAGAAGGGAAGGTTAGAGACTGGCTGATAGCTGGCTTGGGAGTCAACACCCAAATATGGCTTTTTGAGCAGAGATCACACCACTGCCTCTTTGAGGTGGCTCGGCACCCTGCCCTCCCTAAGGGAGGTGTTGACCACCCCCACCAGCAACGGCCCTAACGTCTCCCGGCTGGCCTTCACCAGTCAGGACGGGTGCTGATCTAGTTCACAACAGGTGGCCCAAACAGTCCCAAGGACATCCGCCGCATCAGCGGATGAAACCCACTGAAACTGATCCCACAACAACAGACATGGCGGGGCTTCCTGTACCTCTGATACATCCACTGTCATAAATGCAGCATCGAGATTATGAAGATGGAATGAGAGGTAGTCAGTTCAATTCTCGCTTTCAGTGACTCAGTCAGTTTATTAGGGGAGTGCACCAGGGACCCATGTCTTTTTTGTTTTTGTTTTCATTATCGGTGTCGTTTTCTATTTCGATATCAAAATTTTCGATTCCGATTTTGATTCCGATATCAAAATGTTCATTTTTGGTTTCGTTTCCATTTTTGTCAGTGGAAACAGAACTTTAGTTAGCTGTGTAGTGGTGTGGTGTGTACCTAATATATATAATGAAACAGCTTAGTATCTAATAATAAATTATCTATATAATATCTTATTTTATCTTATCTAGATAGATAGATACTAGACTGTTTTATTATATCTATTATCTATATCATCTATATTTATTATCTATATTATCTATATATAATATGGACAGGGGAAGGGAAAAGGAAAAACTATGAGGAATGTATCTATAATATATCAATCTATACTTATATCTATATATATGTACAAGTGGAGACAGACAGGGGAAGGTAAAGGGTATAAGGAAAGGTGAGGTATATGATATATATAGGTGGCAATGTACACTGAGGGCTGGGGGGAAATTTTAGTGCAATCACCAGAGTTCTGCAAATGCAACCTGACTCAGCAAGAGCTAACAAAGAACAAGAGTCAAATAGCCTGGTCCTGGCAATATAAAAGATTGTAATGCCCTCTCCAAAGTCTCCTGATTGGTTCTGGGAGGCAGGAGGCATTGAGTAATTACAGGGTGCCATGCAACTACTTGGGACCTGCGTGCACTGCTCATTGGCCAGCGATTACATCTGTCAGATCCTTGCTGTCCGCCCATCTCTCCCATTACAGGCCCAGTTCAAGAGTGCAACACTGTTTCCCTCCCAAATGGCTCCGAGATGTCTTCTCCCTCCTCCCCTCACCACATTTTCCCTCCAAATATACCTGCCAGGCAATAACAAAATGAATAACAAAAACAAAATTCATTATTATTGGTTTCAGTTTCGTTATTGTAATAACAAAAACAAAAATGAAAAATTGTGTTATTGTAATAATGAAAATGAAGTGCACACCCGTACAGTTTATATGAGAAGTACCCATTTATTTGCCTGGACATTTTCATAAAATTTAAAAGAACCTTATATCAGAACATTATATCAGTACAGAATAGTAACACACTATTAGCATTACTTCTAATGCCTGACTGTCGATAACTACCAAAACTGAGGCTCTTTATCTGAACAAATCTGGTTTTCTCTGCTAAAGAATGATCAGTGACCCCAGAGCTGCAGTAGGGTGGCCTATTACTGTCAGTTTTTATTATAGCTTTTGTTAAAAAGCACATTTGTCCCTTAGGAACTCAGTTGAGATCTACAGAACTTATCCAGTATAATGCCCTGGACAGCAGTTAGAAGGTAATGACTTCCAGTCATTATTGATAACAGCCTAGTCTGAAATGATGACCTCCAGGTGAAAGGTTCTCTTCTGTGAGGCACTTTACCAATCACCTGAGTTATCCTGTCACCTCTTGTTAATAATGGTGAAAATGTTTACAGCCAGTGAGAAGGTGGATTCGTGGGAGGAAGGAAGATAAAACACATACAGACTCAGAGCAAGAATCTTTCAAGAAAATGGGGAGTTACTAGCCACGGAAGAGCTAAAAATTAAAAGAAACCATTTTTAATACATCTGAAACCAAGAGACTTTTATATGCCTGAATTATTATTGAAGTCTGGCTGGATGTGATTACAGGGAGCTGTTGTTTCACAAATGATTTTTAATCCTGTTGGCAGAGTCAGGCAGGGTATAAATTTGAAGTTGATTGGTNGTGAGATTCCGGGGAGACGATGTACATTCCCTGAGAACCGCTCGCTGAGTTCTCCCTGCCAGAAATGAGTGGAACCATTCAAGAACAATTCTTCTCACCCCGGCCCGGTCCTGCAGTCTTGCCACCAACATCTCATGGTCAACGGTATCAAACACCGCCGACAGATCCAGTAAGTTCAAAATTGAGGATCTTCCCTGATCCAATTCATGGTGCAGGTCATCGACCAAGACCACAAGTGAAGTCTCTGTGCCAAACCTGGGGCCAAAACCAGACTGCGAGGGATCAAGAAAACGGACCCGGTCCAGATGCCCCTGTGACTGCCAGGCCACAAACCGCTTAATAACCTTCCCTAAGAAGGGAAGGTTAGAGACTGGCTGATAGCTGGCTTGGGAGTCAACACCCAAATATGGCTTTTTGAGCAGAGATCACACCACTGCCTCTTTGAGGTGGCTCGGCACCCTGCCCTCCCTAAGGGAGGTGTTGACCACCCCCACCAGCAACGGCCCTAACGTCTCCCGGCTGGCCTTCACCAGTCAGGACGGGTGCTGATCTAGTTCACAACAGGTGGCCCAAACAGTCCCAAGGACATCCGCCGCATCAGCGGATGAAACCCACTGAAACTGATCCCACAACAACAGACATGGCGGGGCTTCCTGTACCTCTGATACATCCACTGTCATAAATGCAGCATCGAGATTATGAAGATGGAATGAGAGGTAGTCAGTTCAATTCTCGCTTTCAGTGACTCAGTCAGTTTATTAGGGGAGTGCACCAGGGACCCATGTCATTTTTGTTTTTGTTTTCATTATCGGTGTCGTTTTCTATTTCGATATCAAAATTCTCGATTCCGATTTTGATTCCGATATCAAAATGTTCATTTTTGGTTTCGTTTCCATTTTTGTCAGTGGAAACAGAACTTTAGTTAGCTGTGTAGTGGTGTGGTGTGTACCTAATATATATAATGAAACAGCTTAGTATCTAATAATAAATTATCTATATAATATCTTATTTTATCTTATCTAGATAGATAGATACTAGACTGTTTTATTATATCTATTATCTATATCATCTATATTTATTATCTATATTATCTATATATAATATGGACAGGGGAAGGGAAAAGGAAAAACTATGAGGAATGTATCTATAATATATCAATCTATACTTATATCTATATATATGTACAAGTGGAGACAGACAGGGGAAGGTAAAGGGTATAAGGAAAGGTGAGGTATATGATATATATAGGTGGCAATGTACACTGAGGGCTGGGGGGAAATTTTAGTGCAATCACCAGAGTTCTGCAAATGCAACCTGACTCAGCAAGAGCTAACAAAGAACAAGAGTCAAATAGCCTGGTCCTGGCAATATAAAAGATTGTAATGCCCTCTCCAAAGTCTCCTGATTGGTTCTGGGAGGCAGGAGGCATTGAGTAATTACAGGGTGCCATGCAACTACTTGGGACCTGCGTGCACTGCTCATTGGCCAGCGATTACATCTGTCAGATCCTTGCTGTCCGCCCATCTCTCCCATTACAGGCCCAGTTCAAGAGTGCAACACTGTTTCCCTCCCAAATGGCTCCGAGATGTCTTCTCCCTCCTCCCCTCACCACATTTTCCCTCCAAATATACCTGCCAGGCAATAACAAAATGAATAACAAAAACAAAATTCGTTATTATTGGTTTCAGTTTCGTTATTGTAATAACAAAAACAAAAATGAAAAATTGTGTTATTGTAATAATGAAAATGAAGTGCACACCCGTACAGTTTATATGAGAAGTACCCATTTATTTGCCTGGACATTTTCATAAAATTTAAAAGAACCTTATATCAGAACATTATATCAGTACAGAATAGTAACACACTATTAGCATTACTTCTAATGCCTGACTGTCGATAACTACCAAAACTGAGGCTCTTTATCTGAACAAATCTGGTTTTCTCTGCTAAAGAATGATCAGTGACCCCAGAGCTGCAGTAGGGTGGCCTATTACTGTCAGTTTTTATTATAGCTTTTGTTAAAAAGCACATTTATCCCTTAGGAACTCAGTTGAGATCTACAGAACTTATCCAGTATAATGCCCTGGACAGCAGTTAGAAGGTAATGACTTCCAGTCATTATTGATAACAGCCTAGTCTGAAATGATGACCTCCAGGTGAAAGGTTCTCTTCTGTGAGGCACTTTACCAATCACCTGAGTTATCCTGTCACCTCTTGTTAATAATGGTGAAAATGTTTACAGCCAGTGAGAAGGTGGATTCGTGGGAGGAAGGAAGATAAAACACATACAGACTCAGAGCAAGAATCTTTCAAGAAAATGGGGAGTTACTAGCCATGGAAGAGCTAAAAATTAAAAGAAACAATTTTTAATACATCTGAAACCAAGAGACTTTTATATGCCTGAATTATTATTGAAGTCTGGCTGGATGTGATTACAGGGAGCTGTTGTTTCACAAATGATTTTTAATCCTGTTGGCAGAGTCAGGCAGGGTATAAATTTGAAGTTGATTGGTATGCAGATCAGCCCACTGCCTGGGTATTGATTTGATAGATTCAGGATGAATGTGCCCTGTTTTATAAGGAAAGCGTTTGAAAAGGGAAAACAATGCTCAGAGTTCTGAGAAGCTTTACTAAGTGCTGCTTGATGGAAGCAGACATGTGTAGACTGTCAAGACAACATCAGGAATGGTTTCTTTCTTAGCTGGAAGGAGGTTGGATGTTGCAAGGGAGGGATGGGAAAGGAATAGGTGGCATAGGGGTGGGGTGGGGGGAAGAGCCAGCTGCGAAGCACACTGTTCTGAAGCACTAGTCTTTCACCTTTTTTAAGACTTGTGCTTCGATCAAAACTCCAGGTGTACTTGATGATGGGCCTTTGGGATGTCTCCCACTTAGTAGGGGTGGGACTTTCGGTATCGGATGAATCCGCTAATGCCGATAATGGGTGGTATTGGATGAATCCGATAATACCAATAATTGTCGGTATTGGAATATTGGATTTTTAACATTGCCGGTTTTATCAGTTTTTTAACATTGCCCATTGAAGTCAATGGCCACAATGTTAAAGATCCGAGAAAATCGTCAATGTCAGAAATTCAGTATTTCAATACAGATAAATCCGATATCAGGAGATATGATACCAATGAATCTGATAAACCCCCTGGAGTCCCACCCCTACCATTTAGCCTCATTACACAGCTCACATCCACTTTGGTACAATTCTACATAATAGCACTTGGTTGAATCATAAGACTGGAAAACCCTGTGCTAAGGCACAGTTATTTAGTACACCTCAAGATGAAAATATCCCTTTTAAGATTCAGACTTGTTTATCAACTCAACAGACAACACTTCCCCTGCTTTTCTATGAGGGGGTAGGGAATTTGTTGGGGCAATGATAAAAAGACTTACGTTCCTACCCTTCACCCCTTTTCCTCGGCAACAGAGAAGGAAGGGGGTTTGAATGGCTGGACTGGAGCAGCCATTAGACACACTCCAGTTTTTGAAGGTTTGCCACCAGTGTGGCTGCAGGGGTGCGCTGGGGTTTGTGACCCTGCTCCCTGGAAGACGGTGCGCAGTTTGTGGGGGCAGAGCAAGGCACAGCACCTTTCCTGTCTCACAGCTGCCTGCAAGTAGAGGCACTGGGCTGGGACGTTCAGAGGGAGCAGAGAGCTGGAAGCCTATGAGTGAGGCTGCATCGGAGGTCTTGGCAGCAGTGGCATTTGGAAGTGTGGTCTGTCAGTGGATAATGGTCAGTTTGCAAGGGTAGGGGGCAACAGCTAGAGAGGGAAGCTGTGCTGGAGAAGCAGGGGGTGCCAGGTCACAGAGAGGGTGAGGCGGTTAACTTTTAAAGTTTAGAAATATAGAGATCAAAATGGGGATGGCATGTCATGTCACAAGGGCCCCAACAGATCCAGTAAGTTCCAAGGAGATACCCTCCGGTGGGTAGGGAGCTTCAAAACCAGAAACTCTTCCATCCCCTCCCTCACCCTCCCGCAACTCCCCTGCTCCCCCAACCACCTTCGTCCCTTCTCCCTCACTGCCCCACACGCCTGGAACTCCCTCCCTGACCACATCCGCCTTGCCCCCTCCCTTCGTACCTTCAAGTCCCTCCTCAAAACCCACCTCTTCTGCTCTGCCCTTCCTAACTCCTGCTAATCATCCCCACCCAGGATTATCCCCCACCTGTTATCTGCAAACTCCCATTGTACTGTAACCAAACCAAGAACGTATACCTGAGTTCTCACATCCTCATGTTTGATGAATCCCTTCTCTCTCCCTCTGTTCCCCACTCCCCTGTCTTTTAGATTGTATGCTGTCGGGCAGGGACCGTGTCTATCTTATTCTCGGTAAAGTGCCAGGTACATCGCTGGTGCTATATAAATGCTTATAATAATAATAATAAT